>MU155211.1:0-135219 GCA_015484465.1 Pholiota conissans
CTATGACCTTCCAGCACCTTCAGCTCCTTGCCTGTTGAGGCATCCCACACCCGCACTGTTTGGTCTTCCAAGCCAGATACAAGGTACTTGCCATCACTTGACAATGCAATAGTGTTTACTGGACTTGCTGTTGTGATTGTCATCAATGGTGCTCCTCCAGCACTATGTACAAATTTTGGTATTCCAGGAAAGCGGGTCTTCCATCCCTGGCTCAGCCCAGATGTCTTGCGCCATGTTGCAAGGGATGAGATGTAGAGGTGTGGTGTTGACAACGATGCTGCACTCCCACTAAAATACAGAGCAAAAGATGCAGCTTCGGCAAATTCTTCCTCCAGTGGTGTGTTCTACATATCTGAGTCAATCATTGTTTGAAGCCTTCACTTAATGAGATATAACTCACATTCTCGAAGACTTTACGAGCACCTCGAAGCATATATTCGCTTAGCCCGCGTGAACCCATGAGATTCATGGCCTCAATCCAGAAAAGTACTGGAAGTTTGAGAAAATGTGTCAAGGTGTCGGCAAGCTCATTTGAATCAGCTAAAATAAGATGGTAAACCCAGTTATGACAGGTATATCTCAAAACAGGAGAAATATTCTGCTTGATTGCATCTGGAAGTGCAGCATTGTCGTGATCCAGTAAGAATGATGATTGAATGTTTGCAATGTTGAACCTCAATTCGCTATGCATGACATGAAAGCAGGCCCTGGAGAGGAGTAGATGAAATTGCGGGGGATTGCACCAAAACTCATGTGCTCGATTCTGTTTGAAGATGAAGTCGGTAAACGATTTGTGGTACGAGAAGACTTTATCATTCTCGGTATAGAGAACGGCATGGAGGCTCGCGAGAACATCAGCAACAGTTTCGGTGAAGTTCGGTTCATCAGAAGGGGAAATAAGGTTGGCAACAACACCTATCGATATGGGCTCCGAACTGCAGAGAAACGCATGCAAAATCTTCAACCTGTGCTCGAAGTCGATGTTTTCGTCTTCATCTTCATCATCCATGAATTGGCCAACAGCATCGAAAAGGACTTGTTGATATAAAATATCGAGCAATGGTGTCTCTTTGGTACTTTGTGGGATGCCCGACTCGAGAAGCCGACTGATGCGCCTTGTCTGCTCTGATTGTGAGTATTTTAACTTCGACAGATACTTCACAACAGTTGCAGCATAAATAAATAAACCAGCAGCTTGCTCGACGAGTTTCTTCATTTCTGGAGTTTCTTGAAACCGCGGAAGTTCGGCATTCAGGTAGGCAGTGATATCAGCATCAGCTTCCTCCACTGGGACTTGTCGAAGATGATAGAACTGTTTGTTCTGGAAGGACTGTAGATGCTTGACAAGATCCTGATCTGGTCGACTGGTAGCAAAAAACTTGAGACCTCTCAAGCGATGTTTGTTGATGCTGTCGAGCAAATCGCGCAGAAATTCGGACCCCCCTTCGCCATCTATTTCGTCAAGGGCGTCGACGATCACTAAAAAACGTGGTACTTTCGACAACTCTGCGCTTTGGACCCGCTTCCAAGGGTCAACGAGGAGGCACTGGAGTTGAGTATGTACATTTTGATAAATAGTATCAAAGCTTCTATGATCCAAGGCGTCCGCAAATGGTTTGCATCTCAAAGCGAGGTGATATGCAATCGTTCGAACGATCCGGGTTGCGGACCTCGTCTCCTTGAAATGGCGAGAGCAAAAAAAGTTGCCTCCTAAAACGATCGTATCGTCCGCATCCTGTGCAAACTCGAACCGGCGGGCAATTGTGTGAGCAATGGTAGTCTTCCCCGATCCGGCTTGGCCAACGAGCCAATAGATGCTCTGGCTTTCAGATGAGGTGTCATTGGCCCATCTCGTGATGTCACCGAGTATACGAACTCGGGTTCCTGGTGTACAGACTGCACGACGCAATGACTGTTGGTCTTTACCCTCGGGTTCGTATTTGTGGTCAGCAGAATGCGCAGCCTCGAGCCGCTCCAGTAATAACCTCTGCTGAAGGAATAAATATGGAACAGACTTTGTATAGCATGGTTACGCACCGCGACATCCTCCTGAATTTCAAGCGCGATCTGGTGAACTCTGAGACCTGTCACTACCTAAATAAATTGAATGAATAGAAGTAAAGAATGACAGCAGACAAGTACGCACTACAAGTTGCTCCCTAGCTTGGTTTATACGCTGAAAAATCTCAGCAATCTCTCCCTTATCTTCCTCATGATCTGCGATTTTTCGGATGAGGGACTGCCCCTTCAGCTTGATCAAGTTTGCATATTCTTTGGTTAGAGTACTACACAGTTGTATATTCGTCAGTGGAAGCTCAGAGGAGCAGAGCATATGTACCTTTCGAATAATTCTACTGCTCGCATCTCCTTGTCGCTATTAGGTTTCCAGCCATCTCGTACTTCTTCCAAGGCGCGAAGTTGATCCACTGTCGATAGAATCCGTTTTTCGACCGCGTCAATATTTCCTCGCACTGCCTAGTATCCAAAGTTAAATCACGCGACGGCGGTAGAAATAGAGACGTACATCGTTTATTTCGAGGACAATCCTTATAATATTAGAGGTTATTCTGACTGGATTTGTGTCGATGGCATCGGGGAGCCGTTTGAGGAGCATTGCAGTGAAGTTCCACGCAACCCCAGCGAGACTCTGTGAAGTCGATCGCGCATCACGAGCCAATATTTCTGGGTTGGCTGGTGTCTGTGAAGGATCGACAACAGTTCCTTAAAGAAGCGTTGGGGATGAGCATGCAATAAAGTCACTTGACAATGAATGTAGAAGACCTTTGCTATGAGGGTCGGTAGGAGCGATCGAGCTGGCACTACCCAGATGATCTACCAACGCCTCTCAATCGGATGACTATTACAGACTCTTTAGACTGCTCACCATAAATTTGTGTAGAAGGGCCCGCATTTAAATAAGATGACCGAGATGTCAATAACTGGGCTGATGTTCGCGTTAAGCTCAGTCTTTCTTATCAGTGGGCGATGGTATATGAAATACCTTGCGAAGAATCCGGTATCGGGTTCGTTTGGAGCCCTGACGAAGAGACAGCACTTTGGACCGAAACTACGCCTGCATCCCGATTCTCTCCTCCGGAGGCCGAGGGCACAGGAGAAGACGCCTGGCTGCGGCCCTGCTTGAACCAGTTCTTGACTCGTCCAATGACTTTCTTTGCAGTCCCATTTTTCGAAGATTTCGTTTTCTCGTTAATCATGTCGATGGTATGAGGCGTCCACGTCAATCAAGGTGAACAAGGATCAGGATGTGCATGGGAACATGTCAACGAAACGCCTTATTGATTTGCAGGTCATGGTCGCCAGAAATAACCTGACCGGTGGAAAATGCCGATACTGTCCCAAGTTTCAAATCTGAGTTGCTTATATTCTGGAATCAGTGCTGGGGTGATGTCTTGGGTAATGAAGCTTGAAGGGTATGATCGACTCGCTGCGATAGCTATTTGCATGGCGTCCATCGATTGCGGGCTCGAGCACAGGCTCGAGCGGGACTCCATATGAGACATTTCCCGGGAATGACTCGTGCGCATGAGGAGTGAGAGGGTTGAGATTCATTGGCAAGGATGATTGGATGCCAGGTACGTGGAAGGGGAGGAGACGCAGCGGGACTGAGCTTACATAAGTCGCGCAATATTAATCCCACTAACAAATGCCAATTCTAGACTCGTAACGACGAATTGCAGATCGAAGGATTCCTCACCAAATCATGATCAAAGGTAGAGTCGAATTACCTTCAGGTAAGTTTCTTGACTAATTCACTCAGTATAATATTGCGGAAGCAATCTTAGTACATACACCAAACATTTAATTTACTACCTACACCCATAGTAAACTCGGACAGAGATTTTCGCGACGAAAATTTTCCTCATAGTGACGCGCGTATTCCGCCTGCATAACATCCTGTGGTCGAGCACCCAGTTGATATGCGGACGTGAGCCTCGATACCTCATTTAGATATTTTCTCCCCGTCTTTGGTTCCCACCACCACAGACATGCCCCCTCCCCACCTCGCTGCTCACGCATGCGATTGAAACGCCAGAGAAACTCGCAAAGGAAGTCGGCATCCATCTTGTAGTTAAAGGCCTGGGATAGACGACGCCCGCGCGATCCCACCGAAGAAAACGGGCGTGAGTGGGAGTCATGCAGACAGAAAAGGAGTCGCTGTCGCACGAAGACTTTGGTAGCAAAGAAAGTCTGTTGTCCGAGTCTCAGCTTAGAACATCCCCGCTCTTTCGCAGTACATAGATGCTCGTAGAAAGGCTTTGCCCTCCACTAGTTCGTCTGACGCGTAATCTGTCATGCTGATATGCACGAAGGTCTGTTGCAAAAGCCTGGCCGAGCTATCTTCGATATCTGTTGTATAAAAACACGCCGAGAGGCATAGGACCAACAAAGCAGCCTTCAGTGTCCATCGCAAGTCGTTCAAAAAGCGTTTAACAGCATCTTTCTTCCCTAGACCTTATTTGAAGGTTCCGACTCGATTTTGATACTGGATTAGAGACAAAACTAGAAAGTCACTGGAAGATGTGGATGGAAAATCGTCTGAATCCTTTTGAGGGGTTGAAAATGGGCAGAAATTCATAGTGGTGGGCGGTTAAAAAGCAGAAAGGCGTCATTGTCAGGGTCAAGTGTGTGAAGTCCTTTCGGTTGGCCGCAAAACAGCGATGTGGCCTTCCTGTAACTACCATTAGCGCCCTTCGGGCCGCGGCCAAAGACATTCCGGCAGATGCCGGAGTAAACTGTACAGCCGCCAGCCGCCGAACGCGGCACTGAAACCTTAATTTGGGGTGGCGGAGGGGCTGTGAGTAGTATTGGCGCAAGTTGTCGCACTTTTTCCCCTCCAACACTCGAAAATAATACAATGGCTGCTGCTCGTGGTACGCAACTTTCTCTTCATCGTCGTCGTCGCCTAAGATCAATGCTGATCATACTTTCCTATGATGCCCCCAACCAACCTCTGTCGATGCTCTCGTACAAAATCTCTATTGTTCCTCGCACGTTCCCAATCCTTGCTGATAACCACCCTACCACGACCTTTTGATCCTACACATCCAACCGACTATATGCATGCACGCCGATAACTGAAACTACGGCTACTACTAGGTGGAGGAGCCTCTGGCACAAAATTCCGTCTGACTCTCGGTCTGCCCGTCGGCGCCGTGCTAAACTGCGCGGACAACAGCGGCGCCAAGTCGCTTTACCTCATCGAGCCCTTTGGTTTCGGTGCCCACCTTAACAGGCTCCCCGATGCCGGTGTTGGTGATATGGTTGTTGCATCCGTGAAGAAGGGAAAGCCTGAGCTGAGGAAAAAGAGTGCGTTTTGACTTTTTTTCCCTATTCCCCGTTCTGCTGCTTTTGTGGGTTTTGGAGTCGGTGGTGTTGGCGTGGCATGGATCCGAGTTTGGCACGCTGAAGGGTGGATTGGTGAAGTTGGCTTGAGCGGTTGGTTGGTGAAGAGGAATGCGGAAGGAGGAATAAAGCGGTTTTCTGGGTCTCCTGACGATTTGTATGCTAATTTACGAACTTCATTCTAGCGATGCCCGCCGTCGTCATCCGTCAACGCAAAGCCTGGCGCCGGAGAGATGGTGTCTTCCTCTACTTCGAGGTGCGTACTCTCCATCTTGCTCCCAACAATTGTTATTGAATCGACTTAGGACAACGCCGGCGTCATCGTCAACCCCAAGGGTGAAATGAAGGGCTCTGCTATCACCGGCCCTGTGGCTAAAGAATGCGTGCGTACCTTACGCTGGAAAGAAAGTGAACTTATTGCTGATCATACTTTTTTTCCCCCTACAACAGGCGGATCTGTGGCCCCGTATCGCGTCAAACGCCGGCACTGTCGTTTGAGTTTGTGATTTATCTTCCTTCTGCCCTTTTTCGGTCCCCCACCACACATATCCTCTTTTGTTTGATGAAAGCAATGCCATGATTCTATGAGATACATATGAAATGCAAACAATTAGGAACCATTGGGAGTGTGTTTCTGTGAGGGTCTGTCGACAGAAGTTTGGTAATTTCGTAATCTATTCTTTCATTGTTAGTCGACCACACAATGACAATGGTCAGTCTGTGGCGCGATTACGGGCGCTTACATGTTATCTAAATCTAAACGCTCACTCACTGATTCGTCATTGCGCATTCGCTCAATCACCCTCCAGACTCGAAACGCATGGCCTCTATTTTGTGTTTATCTTCGGCGATAAAGAGCTGAACAATGCAGTGATCGCCTCGAAGTACGATTGTATGATCGAACTAGGGTCGTGTGGGCATGACGATTTCCAAAGAACAAGAAGCGATTCGCAATTTATTGAATACGACCCGGGGTGCTTTGACTGATATGTTGCAACTGTTAGTTGCGATCTTTATGGATGCTTCTTCGCTGGATTGAGACTTCTTTGAGAGGTCGGGCCTGGCCTAGAACTTAGTCTTGAGAGAGAGGATCTGCCAACGTCGGCGGAGGTGTGTTTGTGAGACGTATTCGATCTATGGATATAGGTGTTGTTTGTGTAGTAAAGCTTATGTTTCTATTAGAGATCTATTCATTATATGCTGAGATTTCCTTAGGCGTCTAAAGATGTGATGCATCGAGGACGCTGCAGTGCTGCACTTAACACCTTAACACCTCAACGCCTTAACCTGAGTAATAACCTTGGATCATAAGGCACATCTTCATTACGCCTGCCATCGAGGTCTCCGAATACGAGGACGACGTTTGCTGAGGTGGGTAGCAGCGTGGCGCGATCTCCGCGGCGGGGTCGGGGGTGAACCAAATGGTCAATACTGTACCAATTTAAATAGTTCGGCCGGGGGTGTGACCTGGGACAAGGTGGACGAAATTTGGACTCCGGCCAGTCTACAAGTGACCTGGGACACCTGCAAATTTTCGGCCAATGCCTAGATATTTTGCACTCGAGTTCGCAAAAATTTGGATGAGCGAAGGCCAAAATGTACTGATCTAGACATCCATCGGCTCCAAATTAGTGTATTTTCTGCAAATTTGGGAGTTTTACGGCCATTGGGATCACTCTGGCAATTGAGGCCGGTCCTGTGACCGTTTTGTCTCTCCGTCCACAGTGCCTGTGACATGAGACAAGCGACCGATTTCGGCCACATCCACTCGGCTTGTGACGCGTGACTGCCGAACTATTTAAATTGGTACAGTACTTTGCTTTTTTTCGAAGAAAGAATGAATATAATCATCAGTACGAGAAAGCGCAGTACTTACGCAAAATTTAGAGTCGTGGTATGATTCTGAAATGATCACGTAGTCTATATATTGAAAAGAAGTCCGACCTTCGGCGTGGCGAACATATACCGGTGGTTCGTACCGCCCACCTTGAGTCTATTTTCTTTTGTCAAGACATCCACTGGAGCTCCCAAATTTCTAATCATTCCATGTCTCCGTATGAAAAATTGAGCGGTTCAATTTTTTCTATGATAGTAAATATTTAAATAGCGTTTGTTTTAAATATGTAGTAGACTCCTCATTGCATACATTCTGGCTCGAAAAATGGAAGATGGTAGATGATATTAGAGTAGATCGATTGCTAATGTGAAGTCCATGAATGTGGCTGTGTTATTTGGCTTGATTTGTTTCGGTCCTATTTGCGGCTGAATGAGCACAGCCACATCCGCAACTTGGACGCGCTCTCTTACCATCGCGCCTGCGATCCTCCTCCGTATATCGTCATTCGAGACGCTCTAAATGGCCGCTACTCGTCTCAGCGATGCCGCGGATAGAATCGGCACCAATTTTAGGGCCTTGCGCTTGTAACTACTCAGACAACCGGCCCAGTACTCAGGCTATTTAAATCGAGATGGCTCGCAGGCTCCGAGGACTGAATGAGCCGTGGAAGCGGCGCTCAGTTTCAATAAGCCTTCCTGTCAGATTATTACTTATCTCCAATCGGGAGCTAATAATAACTGACGAGGAGTATTTTCCTCTCTCTGACGCAGGCTGTCCCTGTTTTTTCCGGAATGCAAGAAGGTCGAACGGAAAAACGAGGAAAGTCACCGCGTCGACGGCACGTTCGATGAAGCTTGACAATCAGTTCTGTGGGAAGCATCGCCGTTATCGATGTGAACGTTGGTCGGACGGGTACACCAGGGTTTTCCATGTACGTATTCAAATCTTCCGCATGACGCACTGGGGATCAATCGCACTGATATTATCGACGGACCCAAAGCCCAGCATATGACATACAACGCAACGAAATCACAGCCTAGACACTCACGAGCAGTGCATAATCTAAACTTTGGCTCAGCAGAAACTCAAAAAAAGCAACAGTCAGCAAGATGTCATTGTCATGCGCATGCGATTCTGAACCCGTTCTAATTCAAGGTTCTAATCAGCCACTGATCTCGGAAAACCATGCCAATGGAAGGAACTTTACGCGCATGCACTTTCTCGCGGTGCGAAGATGGAAGGGTCGCGCTTCTCTCAGTCGCAAATGGCGCGAATTCGCCGTTCGCAGTCGACGTCCAAGCCGTACGCCTCGAGGCGTTGTGAATACTGCACCTCAGCAGCACCCGGTTGCGACATAAGACGCCGTGCATGGTGCTACCTACCATACCGAGCGAAGTGAAGAGAGGTATATACATGTATGGGATGGACACGCGCCATATTGGCAGTGTATTATGAAAAATGGAGGAAGATCATCTGACAGTTGTGTGTGTGAATGGGGCACAACCGGCTGAGAAGAGGGTGTGTGCACGGCCAAAAGACGCGATAGCTTGGGACATTGGAGTGGCGGCCCAGCCAATCCAGAGTTGCTGATTAGATCCGACTCTGGGTAAGAAGAAGCTCTTGTCTGCTATAAAACAACTCGCCCTCCTCCCACCGACTCCCTCCATTCATCTTTCTTTTCTTCAACATGAGTCAAACTTTGTACACGACCTCCAACGGCGCCCCCGTCAACGAGCCCTACTCGGCACAGCGTGCAGGCGTCAACGGCCCTCTCCTTCTCCAGGGTAAGCTCTTCATCCTCCATCTCTCGGCCGCAGTATTCTTATCTTCCCGATCACCCAGACTTCCACCATATCGATCTCCTTGCCCACTTCGATCGCGAGCGTATCCCCGAGCGTGTCGTGCGTGTTCCTTCCCCACCCCCGCGTTCATTAACCTCACCGTGACATCTGCACATCTGCATAGGTCCACGCCAAGGCGGCTGGCGCGCACGGCTACTTCGAGGTCACCCATGATCTGAGCGACATCACCTCCCAGTCGCTGTTCAAGCAGGTCGGCAAGAAAGTCCGTGTCACCGCGCGCTTCTCCACCGTCGGTGGTGAGTCCGGTTCCGCCGATACCGCGCGCGACCCCCGTGGTTTCGCGCTCAAGCTGCGCACGGATGAGGGTAACTGGGACTGGGTGTTCAACAACACCCCCGTGTTCTTCATCCGCGACCCCGCCAAATTCCCGCACTTCATCCACACCCAGAAGCGCAACCCCCAGTCCCATCTCAAGGACGCGGATATGTTCTGGGTATGTATCTGTTTCTTTTGTCCTTTTTTTGGACCGCGTCTCGAAGGTTCCAAGCGCAAGCTTAATCGCACATGCCATCCGTCTAATTTGAGCGAGATGCTCACACCTGCGTAATTATAGGACTACCTCTCCCAAAACCCAGAGTCGATCCACCAGATCATGATCCTCTTCTCCGACCGCGGAACCCCTGACGGCTACCACAACATGCACGGTTACTCTGGACACACCTTCAAGTGGCTCAAGGACGACGGCTCTTTCGTCTACACCCAGGTCCACCTCCGTGCCGATGGCGGCTTCAAGGTGCGTCGCGTCGCAGACGTTCTTCCATTACATTCGCTAATATCAGCACTGACAGACCCTCGACAACGCAACTGCGACGCGTCTTGCTGGAGAGAACCCCGAGTATGGTATCGAGTCTCTCTTCAACGCCATTCAGTCTGGCAAATTCCCCTCCTGGACCGTTTACGTCGTACGTTCCCATCCCGCGACGTCGATATCTCTCACGCTAATTAATCACATCTAATCTCGCCATCCTTTCATTTAATCTAATCGTTATCGCGGGGAATAGCAAACGATGACGCCTGCGCAAGCAGAGAAGTTCCGCTACAATGTGCTCGACTTGACCAAAGTCTGGCCGCACTCCGAATTCCCTCTGCGCCCCATCGGCAAGTTTGTCCTCAACGAGAACCCCCAAAACTACTTCGCCGAGATCGAGCAGGTCCGTTTATTTTATTTCTGCAACACATACTGCTCAACTAACTCATACCATTAATGCAGGCTGCCTTCTCTCCTTCCCATCTCATTCCTTACATCGAGGCCTCCGCCGACCCCGTCCTCCAATCCCGTCTTTTCTCCTACCCCGATACCCATCGCCACCGTCTCGGCGTGAACTACCAACAGCTCCCCGTCAACGCGCCCATCGTCCCCGTCCACAACTTCCAGCGTGCCGGCTCGATGACCTTCATCTCGCAGGGCCCTGCACCGAACTACCAAAGCTCCATCCAGCCCCTCACGTACGCAGGCAAGCCCAAGACCCTCGATGGTCATGTGCGCGACGAGGAGCACGTCGCGCGGCACGAGTCGTTCATCGGCGGCGCGTGGCGCGATCTGTCCGAGATCACGGAGCTCGACTTCGAGCAGCCCCGCGCGCTGTGGAGCAAAGTGTGGGACGAGGCTCAGCGCGAGGCGTACGTGCAGAATGTGGCTGGCCACTTCAGCGGCGTCAAGGATCCCGCTGTCAAGGCAAGGCAGCGTACGTTTATTATTTTTTCTTAATCTCCCCCCTTCGCTGACTACTACTTTTACTTTTTCTCTTCGTAGTCTCCGTGTGGGCCGCCGTTGACCAAGGTCTCTCTGACCGCATCGCCAAGGCTGTCGGCCACCCCAGCGTTGCGCCTCTCAAGGTCAAGCCTGCCGCGGAGGCCGTCAAGTATCGCGCGACCCTCGGGTTCGTTGTTGCCTCTGTCTATGCGCCACGACTGTAGCGCTGATCGACTGATGTCCTTAGGTTCAAATTACAGTAAATTCTGAGCTGAAAGTTGGTGCGGAGTAGTGGTGGTCGAGTTGCAGTCATGTATTTTTCTTTAAAGAATGTTGTTGGAATCACCGTGTACAATTGCAAAATGCCAATGTTATATTCAATATCATCAAGCTTGCTATAAAAATGTGGGCCAGCTGTACTTGAAGGCATTTTTTATACAAATTCAACAAAAAAAATCAAATAATGAGATAGAGAACCGGATTACATGTATATGACCACTAACATGAGGTATAAAGGATCGACAGCGAAATTACCCTCCGGGATGTAGATTTTGATGTGCAATAGGCGAGGTTTAAAGGTACAGCGACGAACAGAAAATAACTGAATTCGGGCGCTCAAGCATCTCTGAAGCCTTTTCGAATTTTTCTTTGAGCTCCGCGTTACCGATGACTTTGGCAGCGGCGGCCATCTGGCGCAGAAGTTCTCCAAGGCGGCGGAACACACGAATGAGGCTTCCTTCAAATTGGTCTGTAAGCTGCGGGGATAAAATTATATTTGAGTACGCCAGGGTATGTAAATGAAACAGAATATGGACCGACCTTGCAAATTTCAGAAAATGATGCACCGCGGCACCATTGCATGACGGCATCCATGAGTTCAACTTTGAACGACGATACATACTCGTCTTCATCGACTTGCAGCTTGGACTCCTTGGATACCTTCGCGATGCGTCGTGCAAACTCCTGCATTACTCGCAGCGGGGCCGCAAGTTCTTCCTTCAATTTTGTCTGTTGCTCACTCTGGAACAACCAGTGAGCAAATCGCTTACGGCATAAAATATACGACGCACCTTTTCCGCGAATACGAAACAACTCAACAATGCGGCGCACTGCTCGGGGGAGAGGGGGTTGAATACGCCATTAAAAATGAGTTCTGTAAGGAGCAACTCGTCGCCTGAGCTGATCTCGCAAGCCACACGACCCTTCATGTCGACAATGTCCGCGGCCGTGGTGAACGCGAGCCGGCGCAGCACGCGCTTGCGACATTTCAACTCTTCCATCTGGAGCACGTCGTGCGTAGCTTGGATACGCTTCTTCAGACTACGAATATGCTCCTGCCTCTCCTTCTTCTTGGTGAAGAGCGTGTACAGCTCTGGGAGACGGGGATCCTTGTGCAGCGGGCTTGAAAACATTTTCTTCTCCATAGCATCGATTTTCTGTATCCCAGTCCATGAATTTTTTTCGATGGCGTGAACTTCGAAAAGAACGCACTTTGACAAGCTCCTTGAATTTCTCATCCTTGATCCCCATGTTCTCTATAGGATCTAACAATGCAACGCCGTCCGGGAACCGCCTCTGTACCTCCAACACGCTCTTCCATATCGTCTCTCTGGCCTGGTCCTGACGCAGGTCCTTGGGCATGACCACCCGGATATAACTAATGGCTTCGAGTGTCGAGAGAAGAACAGGCACCACAAGAGGGGTGCCCTTCTGTCCTGGTGCGCATGGCTGCACACCTCCTGGTGTTGGAGTGACATTTGCGCGGTCTTTAGAGACAGCCCCGCCTGGGGCACAGTTGAGAAGAACGTCGACAATGTATTGTTCATGCGCAGGAATTTCCTCCGGTTTAGGACCCTTGGACTGTAAAGGATGTTCGATCACGAAAGGTAGGCAGCGAGGCAAAATGAGTACGCACCTTCGGTGGAATCCGTTTTTCAAAATTAACGACGATGCCCCATCCGAAATTGAGCTTTTTGTAATTAACTTTGACAAGACGGCCAGGTTGCAGGAAAGGAAGGGCGTATGTTGGATGTGTGATGACTTCTCTGAAATCTGCCGTCATCTGATCCAGCTGTTGACGACAGTCGTAGTACTGCGACACCAATTCTTCGTCGGGGATGACCGTCGAATCTCGATCGTCTTCGACCTTCTTCAGCTCTGCAATCAACCATAAGTAACTTGCCAAACATCACGAAGACTTATAGAGACCTACCATCTTCAAGCATAGGAATTCCAGCGCTACTTTGGAACTGGAAGAAGCACCGTTCCAACATAAATTCGGGACTGATACCTTCAACCTTCATCAAGTTCAAGACCATGTTATATCCTAGGTGGAATGCAGAATCCAATCGATCCGCCTCGCCTTTCACCATCTCCTTCGCGGAGGTCGGATCGAGCTTCTCATCGCACATCATGATGACAACACCACGATCATCCAATCCACGACGTCCAGCACGACCGGACATCTGGATATACTCTCCAGACGAAATATTTCTGAAGTCCTTGCCATCGAATTTCCGTGTTGTGGTGAATACGACCGTTTTCGCGGGCATGTTGAGACCAATAGAGAATGTCTCTGTGGCGAAGAGGA
Source organism: Pholiota conissans (assembly GCA_015484465.1). NCBI lineage: Eukaryota > Fungi > Basidiomycota > Agaricomycetes > Agaricales > Strophariaceae > Pholiota > Pholiota conissans. The sequence continues at coordinate 13,347 of MU155211.1, forward strand.
CTTTGATAAGACCCTCTTGGAAGAGGATCTCGATCACTTCTTTGAGAATGGGGAGCAGACCGCCGTGATGGATGCCAATGCCGCGGCGAAGAAGGGGCAGCAGGTTGGTGATTTGAGGGAGTTGCCGGTCGTCCTCAGCCAAATTTTCGATGGCATTGTTGAAGATATTTCCTACTAGATCTTGTTCCTCCGTCGAGTTAAACTCGAACTTTGCCAACGTGAGAGCGAGGCCTTCGCATTCTCGTTTGCTGAAGGAGAACACGATGACGGGATTGTAATTCTTGAGCATGATCATTTTGATGATTTTGGAGATGTCGGAGGGACCTGCCAAGGGGGTCAATAGCAACATTGAGGATAGAATATATGATACTCACCCTCTTTCTTTCCGCCCTTCTTCGTCTTTCCTTTCCTTCCCTTGCCGCCTTTCGAATCTGCTGGATCTTCGCCCGAGATATCCTGAAGCTTTCCCATAGCTTTGCTGAAGTTATCTTCTCGGAACTCTCCCTTTTCATTGACGACCAAATAAATACCCTCTCCACCCGCAGGGAAAAGATAATGTTGCAGCGGTGTCGGTCGGAAGTCGGTATAGACGACGTGACAGGGTTGCTCGTGTGATTTGCATATCCATTCTGCGAATTGCATTGCGTTTGGGATGGTGGCAGAAAGAAAAACATATCGGACGGTGTGTGGTAGAAGGATGATAGTTTCTTCCCAAACAACGCCGCGCTCCTTGTCGCGCATGTAATGGATTTCGTCGAAGATGACCCATGCTACTTCACGCATGATTTCAGATCCTCGATAAAGCATTGACCGAAGAATCTAAATAAATAGTATGATAATGAGTGGTTTTCATTGAAAACTAAATTGAGCACTCACCTCCGTAGTCATAACCAGACATGTTGCAGAGGGATTAATTGTAACGTCTCCAGTCATTAAACCAACATCTCCAAACTCGGCCAACATTTCACGGTATTTCTGGTTGCTCAGTGCCTATATGACTCGGCGTAAACTTCATGCAAGTAGACGCTCAAACGAATAAGAACCTTGATGGGGCTGGTATAAATGACTCTCTGTTTTCTATTGAGACATTGTGCGATGGCATATTCTGCTACGACGGTTTTTCCGGCACTAGTATGGGCAGACACAAGTACACTTTCGTTCCTTTGTATCGCATACACCGACACCCTCTGGAACGGATCAAGCTCGAACTTGTATTCGCGATCTGGTTTTGCGGGAGGGATGTGCTTGGATATCGGGATATAGTTGTAGCCGGGGGGTACTGCGACTTGATGTCGAACCTATAGAAGGTTAGTTGGTATCAATTAACTCCAGTCGAAAGGGTTACTCACTTGATGTTTAAGTTCTAATCGCGAACCAGCCTCCGCGGTTCCCGTCAAACCTGCGCTCGCTTCGACTTCTCGCTTGGCTTCGGTCTCAAAGTCGTCCAAAACGATAGGCTTTGGTGAAGATATGCGAGGCTTTTTGGGTATTGAGGGTCCGGCGCTATTCACATTCATATCCGCGTCGAGGCTGTTGATGGCTTGGCCATCTACTGTTGGAGGAGTTTCCGCTTTTCGTTTTTGAAGAGTTTTAGAGGTAACTGGAAGGGCATCCTGGTCCATAGGTTCATCCTTGGTTTCATCCTCTTCGGCGGCATCATCGAGAAACGAAAAGAGATCGTTGGGGTTCATGGCAGAAAATGTTTTCATGTAGTGTCACGCGCGCGTTATGCATTACTTAACGTGACCGTGATGTTTAATCTTATCTTATCTATACTTGCTCGAATCTTTTCCTCCCATCTCATGAAAACACACCTCCTGAACTCCGGGGTCGATCACTAATCACGCGGCTACTCCGTCAGGCCCGATTGAAATCCTTCCTTATTGTTCTCTCCGAGAAATGTGCATTATGTTTAAATTGCATGCCAGACGACAGTTCTGTGTGAGCAAGGCTCCGCTAATTAATTTAACAGCTGTACCAAATGGGATGCAGCTGCATCGAGTTCCAAGTTTAAAGAGATAATACCAAGGAGACTAAGTTATACTAACCATCTGCTTGACGCGACGCTGGCGAGGTAAGTAACACAATGAAATGGCTATATGGCAGCTATATTGTAGATGGTCATTATTCATGCAAGCGGCCGTATTGGGAATATCAAAATTACAACACGAAAATACATGGTTATTGTAGTTTGTAAATCCTTCAATATTGATAGGCGTACGTCAGTATATTTAAATCATCATATGCTATGACAGCCTCTCACCAATACATCTAATTGCATTCCTTCCTGTGCAAGCGATGATAGGTGTCGAAGTATATTTCGATCACCGTGTATCATACGGTTTTTGTCTATGACGAATTTGAGTGTACGAAGATTGGTCCTGAAGAAAGACATATTATTTTGAATATCTCTGAGAACTAGACGCAGTAAATTGAAGTCGAAGCGGTCGTCTCGCAATGATATTGTCAACAACTGCAGATCCGACAGGTATTGTGGTTGAGATCCCCCCTCTTTGAGAAGTGAAAAGAAGTGACGAGTTGGAAAATCTGGCTCCAAATCCATATCCAGGTGGCAGAGCATAGGCATCGCATTGATGAGCATGTCTATATGGGCTGTAGTGAGCATCGCACCCTTCAAAGACAGGCTGAATATGGAACACTGCGATCTCTGTATAAATCCGATCAGCAGGTCCATGGGAATGATATCATGTTCATAGAGCGTGTGGATGGCGAGCTTTTCTACAGCAGGGCATATCAAGTGAGAAAAAATATCGGAATATATGTTTGTGATGAGAGTCAATTCCACGACATTCGCGTGTAGAAGAGGACTCGCTGGCATCGCAAAATGATCTAGGACAACTCCTTCAGTGTCTCGTGCCTTGAGCGTGCATCGTATGAGATTGGGAGCAATACGTAGTGCCTCCAGGCACATAGCGACCGGTAGATCGCTGTATATCCGCAGTTCTGTGAGACCACTCCAACTTATATTGACCATTCTGAGCGAGCGTACGGTGTGCAACTGTAAACATTTTGGCCTCAGAGGGACACTTCCATCGTTGAAAATCATCAAGGTCGGTGACCACATGGGTGGTGATGATAGACTGAGGGTATGCAGTTGCGAAGTATTCGAAGTATCGGAAATAAAGTGAGGAAAGAATTTAGGATCGCCTGTGTATTTGAAATATGTCCACCTGGAAGAATACTCGTTGATCAATTTGATCAACTCCCGAGCGTTCTGTGAATCGTTAAGTAGGCATAGATTGATCGAGAGAGGACACTCTTGGGATCTTTCTATCCAATTCTTCGCAAGGACAAGTAGGGGAGACTGAATATTGTTGTCAAGTGGTGGAAGACGCAGGCAAATATTTGCCCAGAGCTGTGGTATGGAGTGAGCTATTGTCCTCCATTGGCGGCATACCGCTGAAAGAATTAACGGTGCGCCTATTGTATCCAATGACGTGGCATTTGTGAGGTCAAGTTTTGTGATATCAGCAGGAAGGCAAGCCTTGAATATCTCCCCCACAACTTCGAGAGGCATGGCTTGAAGTAGTATATCATGGTTGGCATTGATCTGCGATTGCAATATCGAACGTTCCTTCAGCAACTCCTTTATCTTCTCATCAAATTTGGCGATCTCCAAGCAAGGTTTACAAGCATTTGGATTAGTTGCTTCACAAATTCTTTGTTTTTCATGACATGAGCAGTTGCAAAGGCATTTCAATGGGGATGACATGACGTTTCTACTGAAGTAGAGGATAAGGTTTGGATGTGAGTGTACGCTAACGAACTGTAGAATTTGAAACATCTTACTTTTATTGGATTTAAGGTCAGATTGTATAATTACCAACTTTGTTTTCTTGTCGTCTGAGGAAGCTCGCGTTCTGTCCGTCGTTGTGAGAAGAGACAGTGTGCCAACTCATTCAAGTGATCTCTTAATGATTTTCCCAGGGCGGCACATCCTCTGAGTTTATGGTTGATTTATGGCATGCATAGTCGCAAAAAAAACCGTATGACGTTCGAGGTCATCAGAAAAATAGACAATAACATTATACTCTTCTAAATACTCCACTTTCACAAAATCATTAGAAATTCTTCGTGACAAACCCACTCCTTGGTATCAAATTTCCATGATCAACAGGCCGCTCCCTTGACCCAGACGTCAGCCACATAAACGTTGAGAATCGTTTGCCTCATACGATCATTGGCTGAAATACTCACCAACTCCTCCCGGAGTATCAGCTTGAGTCCACCATGACGCTGTCCAAAGGAAACCGCCGTAGGTTACTTGCATGCCACCGGTGTATGCAATCTGAAATCTAAATTAATGAGTTTCTATCAATGGAGTTTCTAAGCATACCGCTGAGCTCCATGCAGCGACATTGGCGCACAACCCCGACGCAACAGTGGTAGTGGTAGGCTTCGATGTCGTGGTCGGTATGGCAATGCTGGAGGGTTTCATACTCGTCATGATGGCCGGAGCAGGTGCAGTTCCCTGACACATATTATTGCGGATGTTGTCCCACTTGCTGTTTGGGAAGCTAATACACCATGTTTGTGAGCTTTTTTTCTTCGTTGGAGTTCACGGCAGAAAATGTTTTCATGCAGTTGTCACGCGCGCATTGTGCATTCTTGGCGTGACCGTGATTCTCAATCTTATCTTATCTATAAGGAATGCACCTACGAATGCCACTACCGTTAAGTACCTCCAAATGTACCTTACCTAAATATGTCATGAGGTGTGAGAACTTCTAATAACCAAAGCCAATATTTCCATTACCATCCAGCAAATTATAGAGTTCTCTGGGGGAAAAAAGAAGGAGAAGGAAAGGCACACCTTGAAGCCACTACATGAGAAAGCTATTTTTGATGATCGATCTCATGCATCATGCGAGGCGGGATACATGCGAACATTGGTGGCCTGATATTAAACATTTGAACTGTCAAGTTCGACCTTCGAGTTTTAATTTTAGGTGTTATTTTTGAGGAATTTAGTAGCTCTGGAGAGAACAACTCGTTATAATCAACTCTGTTCGGTTCATCCGTCTTCTGGAAGATTTCATTTTGACTTTGGGGTTCATTCGACTGGGACGGAGGTGGATTCTCCCATTTTATCCCGATTCCTATGTTTGCATGAGAAGAATCACCATGGCTCAGCACTCAGCGGCTAATTGCGAATATAATTCTCTTTGGAGATGTATAAATTGTTTTAAAAATACGGGCTCTTAGGACATTTCAATCCGCACAAAATTTGCCCGAGCTTTACTGGGTGAAATTGACGACTTCCTAAGCAGTGATTATATCTCAGTTTTATACCGAATCAGAGCAGCATGCAAAGATAGTTTGAAAATTGATTCTTATGATTGGCTGTGAGAATCTTCTTTCAGTGATGCGGATCGAATAAGGCTAATCGTCTTCGATCGTATGTAGACTCGCTCGCACGTTTGGCAGCAGTTAGAAGCCCACTGATAGGGCAAAAAATGGCCGAAGCTCCAATAACTCTCTCTGCTCGCCCTCGTGGGGAGTAATATGAAGCAGGCTTGCATGTCGAGCTCTTTGATTGGTGCGCAAAACCCACCATATCCATAGTCGACTTCGATTGGGGTGCAAATGAAGCCCTCTAGATTTGGAAACCAATAACTCTTACGTTTTCATTTTGAAGGTGAAATGATCAGCGAAATGTCAGCTTCTCCTCTCCAAGACCTCCTCGCTTCCGATAAAAGCCGCTTACCCGCGCTGCCATAAGCTTATTTCCATCTTCCAATTCTCCAGAGCTTGTAGGTATCAGTCAGCTGAGATTTTCTTATCTTGCACATAGACGTCTCCAATCAGATGACTCATGGTTTAGAGATATGCCCCATAACTGATTCATATGACTGTTCTCAAAAAATCGCGTTCAACCTTTTTTTTCATCAAGCTTTGGAGCATGTTCAAACAAAACTAACGAAAGTTTGCAGTGCGCATGAGCTGCAAGCTTGGTATAGGTATATATTCTATAAATATATAAATATAAGTAACTTCGCCCTCAAAAGGCAATTACTCGTGTGTGGGGGAACAGGTGTATGAGCGAGTGGAGGAAAGAATACCTGCGATGACCTTGAGGCAGGACAGAGCTTCTCGGACAGAAGGCGGCCGGAAAACAAAAGCGCAACGTGAGAAAGAACTTGAAGCTTGCAAGAATAGACACAACGGACGTCCGAATTGCGGCGCATTGACACAATACAAGCGCACTGGCGAGTGCATGGAGAGCAGGAAAATGGCAAAAGGATGGGAGACAAACTTGAAGCTAAACTTGAAGCTAAAGCACGAGCAGAACTCGTAGAGGACCGGATTGATATATTAGGCGCCCAACGTGAGTACCTGTACAATTTCCCAAAAAGGAAACCTTTGTGAAATGACGTACGTCACAGATCTTCTAGTTGACAGCACCCCAAATTTACATATGTCGAGCACCTTACCCCCAAAAAGCAAGAGAGGTGTAGCGATCCGAATTTTCACACCTCCTTTATCTTATCGATTCGTTCTATGGCTCTGCTCGTAGATATATAAGCCTCATATGCAGTAGGTAGCCCCCTCGGTGAATATCATCTTGTTAAACCATCTTGCTTTTTGCCACCCTCCCGTGAGTCAAAACTCCCGTCGCTATCCCTTCCAAGTTCCGTCACAGCCTCTTACATTTACCACAAGAGGTGAGTACTCACCGGCACCTCTCATGTTACCTATGGCGCATAAACTCATTCATCTATGCGTTGGTGCTATAGTTTCCATCGCGGACACTTTTCTTCATCATGATAAACACTCTCACCCTTTCTTCACTTGCCCTCGCCATGCTGCGCATCGCTGTGGCCCCTGTCTCCGCGCATGGCTATGTCGAAAACCCGCCGAGCCGTCAAGCTCTTTGCAATGCTGGCGTAGTACCCGGCTGCGGCAGCGTGCAATGGGAGCCGCAGAGCGTCGAGGGCCTCCAGGGCTCATTCAAGTGTAACGGGGACGGTGCACGGTTCCCCGAGCTCAACGACGATGCCTTGTGGCACGGACACTTCTTCACGGTCCTCCCAGGTCTTGACGCTCTCCCCTTCACGTGGAAGCTCCCTGCGCCTCACAGGACCGCCACATGGGAATACTTTGTCATCACCCAGAACAACGCCCTGCTCACCTCGATCAACGATTTTAACGCTACTCCCCCGGCTATCGTAACACACCAGGTCCCCTTGGCCGGCTACACCGGGAGGCAGACAGTTCTTGCCCGCTGGAATATTGGCGACACCCCTAACGCGTTCTATTCCTGCGTTGACCTACTTATCGTTCCTACCGAAGCAGCGACGGTCGTGCCAGGTGCAGCAGCCACACAGGTGCCAATCGGCATGCCTCTTGGGATGCCGGGGCTCGGGTTAGATATGACGATGAATAGCTCAGGCTCGGCCAGCACTGCTGCCAGTGCGAATATGCCTTTCTATATCATCCAAGGAGCTTCGTCTTGAGCGGTTAATGTTGTATGTTGCATCACCATTATCTCCATGACTTTTATGTCTTAACTCTTCGTTTTGGGTTTGGCAGCTAGCTTTTGGCCAATGGATTCCAACAGCAAATGGTCATATCGTTACTCTTTCTCAAATTGTATTTGGTTGGTATCTTTTTCTGTAAAATCAAACCCTCTTTCACTTTCGCTTTTACCACCTACGCTTTCACCTGTTCTTATATTGTCCCAATGCTCGAATAGTACGACTGAAGTGAATCATGTCAACTTTTTTTTGGATATTTTCCCTTGCTTTTAACCCGAATGTTTGTGCAGTTCAACAGTGCATTGAATGTGGAATCTCAACTGTTTTCGTAACGATAGACCGATTTTTTCATATTAGCACACAGGGCGGAGTCAATCAGGCCCCAATTTCGAATCCGCCAGGGGATGCATTAGTCGCCGCTGTAAACGTCATCGCATGATTCGCTGGTGGGTCCTGACGCTGAGCTCCAGATAAACCCTTTGCATCACACAAAACCTCGGCAGTGTACGCGTTCTGAAGCTCAAGGTTCATTGTGGAATAACGAAAGCGTATATTTCCGAAATTCTGCAATTATCATTCGCAGTAGCAGGGCACCCATGTGACGTTCGAGGCCATGGATTCGTGCGTTTCGAAAAAGGCTTCAATTTGACAAAATTTTAATATTTGGATAGTAACAAATTCATTCTTGACATTAAGTCGACACCGCAATCAGCAGGTGGCTCCCTTGACCCAGACACCAGCTAGATAAACACTGAGCATTACTTATTTTGTATGAATATGTGCTGAGAAACTTACCAGCTCCTCCTGGGGTATCAGCTTGAGTCCACCATGATGCTGTCCAAAGGAAACCGCCGTAAGTCACTTGCATGCCACCGGTGTATGCAATCTGAAATCTTAATTAATGGATTTTTATCGATGGAAATTCTAAGCATACCGCTGAGCTCCATGCAGCGACATTGGCGCACGACCCTGATGCAACAGTGGTAGTGGTAGGCTTTGACGTCGTAGTCGGTGTGGTAATCGGTGGTGTGGTAGTAGTCGGGGGCTTCGTAGTGGTGGTGCTGGTTGGAGCAGGTGCACTTCCCTGACCCATGTTGTTGCGGATGTTGTCCCACTTGCTGTTTGGGAAGCTAAAACACCATGACCGTGAACTTTATTCTACAAAAACAGAGTGTGTCTACATACTCGATGTGGTTCTTGGTCTGGTCGAGACTTCCTAGAATTCCAGCGGAGGTTCCGACTAAAGAATCTGACCCGACTTTATCAGTAGAAAGCTATCAGAAAGAGCATTAGGAACTCCAGACACGAATCGTATAACGCATATGCACTCACTTCCCAGAACATCGATCCACCAAGTCCTTTCGAATTGATGTACTGAGCTTTGATCTTAACGATGTTAGGCGTGTCGTACGAAACGAGCTCCTTGGTCGCCGAGTTATACGAGTAACTCGATACGTCCGTGGTATTCTCGAAAACTTGAGCGCCAGCCACTATATTACCGAATAAGTGACAGAAAAAGTTCAAAATGGACGACGCTTACATGGAAGAGCCTTATACGAGTAAATTCCGGCTTCAATAGTACCAGGGCCGATCTGCATTCGTGTCAAAATTAAGAGAAGAGCGCTAGAATATAACGAAATAAACATACGCCGCTGTAAGGCTGGCCAAGCCCATTTGTATTCTCAAAAGCGTGACCATAGAGAGGCACGCCTAGGATTATTCAGTTAGAAGATATTTCCATACGTTTCAACCGTACCGCACCCATGACAATCTTTCCAGGAGTTGCGCCAGATGATGTATAGTATTTGACGGCCGAGTCCGTATTGAAGCCAGTCCGAGCGCCTCCGTACAAGTTAGCTTGATTGTCCGCAAAGGTAAGCCACGATCCAGCATAGTCGTAGGCCTGCAACATATCCTCATAAGTCTCTGTTAACAGAAACTTGAATGGGATATATTCTCACCATTAAGTTCCAGAAGCTCAATGCGGAATTCATTTGCGGGACCACCAGATTAGCATAGTTGGCAGCGCCTGCGGCAACGGCTGCTGTAAGGAGGTAAGGTGTAGAATCCCCCTTCTGCGAGGCCAAGTTGTTGAAAGCCGTTCGCAAAGCCGTCATGAGATCAGCAAGCCCTTGGCCTTGTGCGGAATTAGACGGGTACTCGAAGTCAATATCGCTGAGCCCAGAGTCAGAGACAAGAGTGTGCATATATAGAACACAATACTCACATCCCATCGAATCCGTAATCTTCAATGAGCTGCACTGCACTGGTCACAAAGGTCGCGCGAGACGAAGCCGAAGTAACGAAGTTAAAGTTGCCTGATATAGCACTTACCATCAGTCAAGCGGCCAGAATTTATTCAACGGGAATGCGTACCAGATTGAGAATATGTCCATCCACCTATTGATAACAAAACTTTCAAGTTGCGTTGCTGAAGCTTGAGAAGATACAACTGTTTTAGGCAACCATACAAGTTATTGCCGACATCATTCCACGAATCTGTCGGGAAGTGTTTCTAAGTATAATGGAGGCCCAGAGGCAGCAGCGATGAGATTGGGACTCCATTTCAAGTTTGAATCATAAAGCATACCTGTTCATCTGCGTACGGGTCGGTAAGGCTTATGATCCCCGTCGACGGGTCGACGTTGGCGAAGGCATATAAGATGTCTATGGTTATGCGTCAGAAGGATATAAATACTAGCATCGAAAGTCCGACCCACGAGTAAGAGGCGCAGGAACAATGTCAGTAGGCTCTATACGGAAATATTTTCGTTGGTGAAGAGCTGGCAGTAGAGATGAGAGACTGCATACGGAAATTGGCTCCATAGATACCCCAATTCGTGAAGTATGCAATGGAGACCTTGGTCCCAGGAGTTTGACGTTTGTGAACGACATTGGTCTTCGGGTTCTTCTCCATGGCGAACTTGTTTGGCGCGTTCTTGTAGCCCTCAGGGCGATGCATGACTTGAGTTGCGTTGACGCCTGCGATGATGGCAGCCAATGCAAGAGTGGCAATCCAGAAGAAACGAGAAGAAATTGGCCTCGACACCATGGTTTTAGACGCGTGGATTGAGACTGTCGAAAACCTATTATCTGGGAAGGTTATCTGTCTTCCTTATTCTTGGGTATTTGTACCTTGGTCGAAGATTGCCGGCCAGATAGGACAAATTGAAGTCGCAGTGACATATGGCGAGGCTGACAATAAATGTATCTAGAACCATACTAGACAAGAAAGCTGACGCCTTCCACTATTACGAAGCTCGTGTCGAGCACCAGGAAAAATAGCAATGTTTAATCACCAGATTGGATGCCATGCGTTTAGCAGAGGTATTTTTGGAAACCAGACCAGCTATACCACCTGAGGGGTATATTCTTTGCGATCGTATGCATGCCAATATCAAGTGCTCTTCTCGATCTCTTGAGGTGTGGCCAATTTTCTTCGGACTTACAGTCCAGACTGGACGAGGAAGGCTGCGAAAAAAACAACGGATTCTTCGTGACTCAAAGACATAAAAACAGTGAGTTGCGGTTCTAAAAAACCCTTCATCAGCACATCGGATGCATTGTGGCACGCGATAGGCGAAAGGTTCCTCGAGGAAAAGCTAATCCAGCAGAGCAATGGGAGTAAAACGAAAGCAAGGCCAAGAAATCCGTAGATAGGGACCCGATAGAAGCCTCCGTGAACACATGGATAGCAAATAATGATGATGTTTGAGAAGCTGAGAGTCTCTACTGCAGAGGTCGCCGGACTTGTACAGTACTGTATACATCGATGTGTTGAAAAAGAAGCATTTCTGAAAATGGTTCGTCACCAAGTCAACCACGCGGTGGCCTGGCACGTGCCGTCTTCCAAAAAAGTTTCTGAGTGGGTCTCGCCTCCGACTCACCTTCTTGTCATTGGCCGAAACAGCGACAAACGCGTTCCTATAGCGCTGCTGTACTCTTTATCTTCTCGGTTACGATAATGGGCCTGCCTCTACCGTCGGAGTACCCAGCTCTGCAAACCTGTCGAGCTTAATAACCTACTCTGCAGTGGTATCCGACCTCATGTCTGGCTGGAGTAATAGACAAATGCTTACTATTGTGAATATGTTTTCGATCTTGCCACTAACCGTACCCGCTTCTAACGTTTATACCTGCGGTATTTTGTTGCGAATACCACTCGACAATTATTAGCTTCCAAAATCTTTGCACCTGCGGACCTTCCACACTAGAGGACAATTAAACTGGAGGTTCGATAGTCAATATACTCTTTCACCTTGATAACACATATAGCTCACCTCTCTTGCTGACTATTCGGACTTCATTAAAACCGACCTCAGGCGGATTTACCGGCCATGAGGCCTGAGGACTGCTTCGATATGTTTATTGGTTGTCGTATCTCCGCTATCTCTCCGTTGTATCAATTTTCCGATACGTTAATCCAGACAATTACTGCATGGCACATTGCTGTTACTGCAGGCGGTCATGAATATCAATCTACCATCTGGTGCAACAGGTCTATTATTAGGTTTGCTGGCTGCAGCGGCTCACGCGTGTAACGGTCGATGTCAGACGACGCTCGTCAAAATGCGACGCTGGACCCAACCAAAACCCAGTAGTCAGATCTTTGTCGACAATAAGGTAAACTCCGCTGTATATGTCTTGCCTTGCAGCGTTCGCAGACGGCGTAGGAATAGGACCTGAAACCACTTTAGCACCTTCCTCAAACAGTGCGAGAGTACCTCCGCCCCCAGCTTCTGGTACGCACACCGCCTGACGGCCCTCTCAACGTTGCTATAAAAGCAGTAGCGGTCGAAGTCTACAAGAGGTTCATCTATCTCTCTTATGGCCACAGTATTGGTCTTATCCCGCCCTGGTTATATACAGTAGCATTCCAACAACTTATTCAGACGCGTCAAGAAGATTTGGCGATACTCTCGCAAAGGCCAGCAGAGGTTTTAATTCTTGTCGCCAACAGTCATGTACGGGACAATCCTCATGCGCCACTACTAAACCCAATTAAACAATAACGGCGAGACTCTATATCTTGCGTCCCCAACCCATGCCCTTGTCCAATTGACCTGGGAGTTCTGGCACCGAACCCTACCGGATGAAAGGTGCCAGACACGTTGCTCTTAGGGGATTTTCTACCATTGGGGTGACCACCGTTCACATAGATACGACATGCTGCTCTTTGAGCTCCTTGCGTTCTTGTCGGTTCAATTTTCTTTTTTCGCCGCAGCGTGTCCTTTTTGCGTCATTGGTTCTGTTCTCAACATCATGGTTGTCTCTCTTGTCGCTTTACTAGTAATCAAACGTTTGTAAAATGATCGAAATTTCGATTTGATTCCCAACATTCTCTTCGCCTTGGGCCTCCGTCTCATCAAGGCGGTCCAAGGCAAAAATGTTCCTCCTTTCAACTGACAACGCTGTTCTTCCATAAAGCTAGAAGCTTGCCCTTTTGAGCAGGTCATCTTCAAGACGGGGTTGACCTCAGGCAATGTAAAGTACTTATCTTGGGTTTACTTCGGGATTAAGTCTTCCTTACGAGAATGGACAATATGTCTATTGATACGATCTGCGCAGCATGCTCTCCCAAAGCTCGAATATAAGAGACTAATTTCAAGACGCGATGGAAGGTTAAGCCTACAGTCGAAATTTATCCGGGCTCACCTAGATTCCAATTCAGCGGCGACTCCGCAAAATTATTCCTGGATGGATCTATTCGTGTATTGCATCGCGCTAAGTATACCTCACATTAACGTCATTGTCAATGCCGGAGAGTGCACGAAATGATAAGAGGCTTATCTATTACTGGAAGATACATCCCACTGTCAATAATTATAGCGAGGATGGGATTGGGTATTGGGTATTACTCGGAAGTTGCGATGCGATATGTCCATTGGAACGACGAAGGGAAATGATGTAAAGATACACAATTGCTCAGCAGAAAACTCGAAAGCATGGTATAGAAAGAAAGTTGTGTATTCATAGAATCATAAAAAAGGAAGTCAAGTGCAATTCCGCTAGACAACGAGTGTAAGTGACCAGCGATAGGTCTAAGGCGCAAAACGTCACATATCCTGAAAAGATTGATCACCTAAGAACCGGGAGACGGAGTCGATTCAGAGAAATTGTGAACGGGGATAATGTTGCTATATGAAGGATGATGGAATCCAGCGAAATGAAATGTAATGATGTAGCACGACAGAGAAGGTACGATAGCACAGACAACGAGGAAAAATAAGAATAAGCGAAAACGCGAGGATCGGTGATTTATTAAGGGAAGAAGGAAGGAATAGGCAACAATGTTGTAGAGACACTAAAACGCCAATGAGAAGAAAGTGAAACGAGTGATAGGTGGAAGGAGGGTTTTCGCAATCCTTGGGTGACCCGCCCCCCAGCATTTGTCAAGAAGCCTAATGGCTAACTCAACGGCTGGGGTCGGACCAGGAATGTTGCTCTAGGCGAAAGGTTACTATGACACCATGAGTGAAGGGGCGTCATAGGCAAGTCATAGATCGGAATACCTGGATAATTTCTTCTTTCACCCCATCGGCATAATGATCGGTCTCTTCAGACATTGTCCCCAACCCGCCATCCTCGTTCGACGCAGTTCCCTACACATCGACGTAAATCAGGATTGGCTCTCCTACGCCTTCAATCTCGGGTATCACGCATTTCAGATCGAAAGCCTTTGCTAGGACGATCTTGAAGATTTTCTGTACATTTATTGAAGCGGATGTTGAGCAGAATATCAGAGAAGCGTGCATGGCACGCGCAAATCGTTTCGCCTGAGAAAAGAAGGGTCAGACAGCTGGCACGGACGCGTCGTAAGAGGAGCTGACTTGTTTTGTGATCTCTTCTTGCTCGTCGCGTGGAAAGGTAGCAAATTGGTCAAATTTCGTGCCAATTAGAAAAGGAATGGCGGTCTGATACAGCGGAAAAGAAATCAGTCAGGATTCAATGCAAGCGACCATTGTTTTTAACCGATATCAACACGTGTAATTGAACACATACTTTGTTGAAGCCACGCGCTTGTCGATACCATTCTTTCACTGAGTTGAGCGTAGATTTTCGCGACAGATCGAACATGAACAGAATCGCGACAGCATCGTTGCACACCAATGGAAGCATGTTGACAAACTCTCTCTGCCCGCCTAGATCCCAAATTGAGAACGTGATGGTCGTCCGACGAACCGAGATTGTTTTCTCCATGAAATTGACGCCTATTGTGGATGACTGTGAGTCTCACAGAGATAATGTTGCTAGAATGCAGTCACGTACCCAGCGTCTGAATATAATCCTCGTCAAAACTGCCCTCGACGTACTTCACCATCAAGCTTGTCTTGCCAATCTGCGAATCTCCCACCATTCCAACTTTGATCACCACACTACACAGTATGTTAACTATGTACTTTTCTTCAAGAGCTTGACGACGCGTACCTGTTCTTTTCATCGTTGCTATTTTCCGCAATGCTGGTAGCTTGACTACTGGAACCAGCTATAGGGGGAGGAGTTGAGGTCGAAGAAGCCGAGGCCGACATGATCGAGGAAATCAGAGTTCAGTGGGTGTGTCGTATATGATAGCGCGTTGTGCTGGATAGCTTGGAGGTCGATGTGTCGAGGGCAGGGTATTGCGGTAAGGAATGGTATAATGGGATATGAAAGAGCAGAAAAGTCGACAAGCCAAGACGAAATGAACGCGTCTTGAGCTTGCTGGCTACGGAACACGATTGTCGGAGACCACACCCGGTTAAAAGCGGGTCCGCAGATAGGAAGGAACTTTCGCCGTCGCCGTTGTCGTCAACACCGAGCCAGGCAGGAGCTGTTTCGAAACCAACACTCATCAGGGCCAGAATGGTGGGAATCAGGAGCCGTTGCCAAACACGCCATAATAATTTCTGGCCTTCATTCAACAACTTGAACTCGTTCTTTCTTTTATCTATTCCATATCCATTCTGCACCTCCGACTTGTCCCTGGAAAACAAAACAACACAGAGTCGCTACACCTACAAATATTTCGCGTGTTGGAACTTCGCACCCGAAGTTTTTCATCTGCCGACTGAGCCGTGGATTGTTCTCAGAGTCATCGTCGCATCTGGACCTTTCCTGCCGCATCTGACATTGATAGGTTCGAAAAAATTAGCTACAAGATAAACTTGGAAAACAGTCTAAGTGGTGCTTATATCTTCCCGACGCACAAATAGCTTTCAGGTCGCTTCGGTCGGGGTTTCTCAAAAGTTTATTCGAAGCTGGGATTCTGCCTCTGCTGCGCAAAGATTCCCGGGGTGATTCCAACCACCCGACCTCCTTGTCTGCGTGAATATCAATACCTTGCATAGCTAGGATCATCCTCGTATTTGACTCTTCATTGCTTTCTCGGCTATCCAAACAGGACTCTCATTAAGATTTCTCACCCTCCCAGCGGGCACGATGTATTTCCTGAACTTTCATCCAGATTCAGAGGGCTTGTAGTGCTCAGCTTAGACCCAACTTAGACCACTTTCCGAACTCAAACGGTTCTCGGATCCCCTGTAGCTGTCTCAGCGCCTCAACTTGTTAAACGCGACACGGCACGTGGATTTACTAAAAATAGAGCTTGTGGCCGGCATTTTTTGGAAGTTCACCCAGCCTTTCGAACGTCCAATACTTGGGCAATGCCTTAATTATGATTCGCTGAGCTACGTCGCTCCTATTAAAAGCTTGTTACCCCAAACCTCAAGCTTCATAAAAGTCGCGTACTTCTTTTTGCGTTCGCCATCGAATAATTCATGCTCTCTCGGATTAACTTCAACTTCGGTTAATGTCTTGTGACGCCCTCCCAATGCTAAAACCAATCGCCAGCAATGCTCGCTTACTGTATGAAAGCTTTACATATATCTTGGTGTTGTGCTTCGTATCGTTTTCACACTAAAACGGCAACTTTTTTACACCTATACGATCGCTCGGATTATATCCCGGTTGTTTTTCGGATGCCCCGCTCATTGTCGCCACGTCAATCACTCCGGAGTGTCTTGTTGCAAGATTTATGTAGATATTACGAGAGTATCATCACCCGTGTGGCGAAAATGGTGGTCACTATACTCGCCTCCACTGCTATTTCTCCGAGCGAAAGACGATCATGCATCTAAATGCTGGGTCACGAGTAACATGGATCCCGACCACTACCCGCAGATGCCTTGTTGTACTTGACATTACCATCAAGGAAGAGAGTGTTAATATGTGCCTTAGAGGAACATTTACCAGCGGAGACATTGGCCGGGCGCGTATATATAATCCGACATTTCGTCTGGAGTAGCGCGACCTCATCCCAAAACCTTCACTCCGTTGCTCATAACTAGGGCAATGTTGTTACGCCTTGCTTTGGGTGCTCTTCCACTTATCGGGTCTGGTAAGCTCTTGCTCTTCATCAGACCGAATTCCAATTAAACCTTGCTATGAAGCTTTGGCACAGACTGGTGGCGCTTACGTCGATCCCGACAATGGCATAACCTTCTTCGGTTACCAAGATCCTGTTCACTTGGTCCAATATGGCTTCTCATTTCCCCCTCTCGTCTCGACTGGCTCCAACTCAACCGAATTCATTGGCGAAATCGTTGCACCCATTGCAACGTCATGGGCTGGTGTCTCGCCAGGAGGAGCTATGTTGAACAACCTTTTGCTCGTGGCTTGGCCAAATGCTGGAAAGATTGTTCGGTCTGCTCGATTTGCCACGTACGTTATAATGTTAATCACTTGTAATGCCAATTAAACAAAAATTTAGTGACTACGTTCAACCAACGTTCGTATATCTCATTCCCGGCAACTCGATGCATCTTCTAACAGCTATATGCTTAAACTAGTGCTATGACTGGCCCAGTCCTTACTGACTTACCATCTACTAAAGTAAACTCCACTCACTGGAAGTGGGTGTACCGCTGCCAAAACTGCGTCAGTGAGTAGTATTTATCAGCTCCAATAAACGCGCGTAGAGCTAATCCGAACGCTAAAGCTTGGGCTACTGCTTCTGGGACATCCAGCATTCCTATCGGTGGCTTCGGTGTTCCCGCATGGGCTTGGTCAAACATTGCCGTCGATACTCCGTCCGACCCCCAGAGTACCTTCCAGGAGCACACAGATTGTGAAAAATTCTTTGCTTTCTTTCTTTGTTTATTTGGAATCCTTACTTACCTTTCGTATTTCAGTCGGATTTTACGGACTCGACTATTCTCAAGCACACGTATCGGCCGCCCAATACCAGCTTTGGTCCACCGGAGGAACTGGAGGTGGCACAGTAACCACCGGTCCTACGTCAACTACCACCACCACCGGCCCCACTCAATCCGTAAGCTCTTCTAATAAATTCGCCGAAGTCAAGTTCCAAACTGATATTCATCAAGGCAACTCCCTACGATTACATTGTCGTCGGCGGTGGCCCTGGTGGTCTCATTGCTGCAGATCGTCTTTCGGAAGCTGGAAAGAAGGTCATCCTGATTGAGCGTGGTGGACCCAGTCTGGGTTTCACAGGAGGAACTTACCAACCGACATGGCTCAAAGGAACCAATGTGTGTATTTTAGTCATCCTCTGCTCTGTCGGAAAATTGACGTTTTCTATCATACAGTTGACGAAGTTCGATGTTCCGGGATTGTTTGGTGAGAACTTGTGTATTCTCGGCTGCATTCAAACGCGTGTACTGAAAAAAAAAACAGAGAGTATGTTCACTGATAGCAACCCTTTCTGGTGGTGCAAAGGTGTATACAGATTCGCTTCCGTTCTTCTTGGAAAATAATCGTTTTGACCAAACTTTCAGATGTCACTGTCTTCGCTGGATGCCTTCTTGGTGGAGGAACTGCGATCAACGGCGCGTACGTTTTTTCCTTTATCATCATCTTCCCTTCAGATTTGACGCATCCTACTCCAGACTTTACTGGCTGCCATCCTACGATGACTTCTCCACAAAAGCTGGTTGGCCAGCGGCATGGAATAACCATGGTCCTTATACCGCCAAGCTGTCCGCTCGACTTCCTCCTACCGATGCCCCTTCCACCGACGGAAAGCGCTACCTCGAACAAGTGTCCAACATCACTGCTCAGCTCTTGGCGCCTCAAGGTTATTCTAGCCTTACAATCAACAGCAACCCTGATTATAAGGACCACGTTTACGGATACAGCGCATTCAGCGTACGTTGGAATGAAAGCCATATTCCCATCGAGTTTGGCTAACAAGATTTCTTTGGTAGTTCCTCAACGGTAAACGTGCAGGTCCGATTGCGACATACTACAAGACGGCCATCGCCCGTAAAAACTTCACCTACAAACAATACACGAATGTCCTCAACGTCGTCCGCAACGGCCCTACAATCACAGGTGTTAAAACGAACGATACGTCAATCGGTGGAAATGGTATCATCCCTCTGAACCCCAAAGGCCGCGTCATCCTCTCAGCTGGATCTTACGGTACTCCTCGCATCCTCTTCCGCAGTGGTATTGGTCCCACCGACATGATATCTCTGGTACAAAATGACCCTGTTGCGGGACCTCTTCTCCCACCTGCCAGCCAGTTCATTAACCTCCCTGTTGGATATAATGTGAGTAATATAATGATCTGCCCGTTTATGGCAGGTTCTAATTATGTGCATAGGCGTCTGACAACCCGTCTATCAACGTAAGTCCTTAGGACAACCACTGCATTCGTTTGATGCTGAAGTATCATATCTTAGCTTGTCTTTACCCATCCTTCCGTCGATGCTTATGACAACTGGGCCAATGTCTTCACCAACCCAAGGCCTGCTGACGCTGCTCAATACATCAAGAACCAATCAGGTATCTTCGCTGCGGCATCCCCAAGGTTCGTCCGTAAATCGTATATTCCATAACCTGAGTGACCGAATATCTTCCTTTCGACAGAATGAACTTTTGGAGGGCTTACTCCGGCAGAGACGGAAATGTACGCTATGTGAGTGCTGGAATGCTTAGTGTAAGAGTAGTAAGGTTCATTATATACATGTCTAGATGCAAGGTACTGCCCGCCCTGGAGCAGCATCCGTCACGACATCCTACCCATACAATGCCAGTAACATCTGGACGATCACTGTTTATCTGTAAGGGCATAGCACCTCGTATCGTCACTTGCTATTCATAGGCGCAATAATAGCTCGACTGGTATTACATCCCGTGGACGTGTTGGAATCGATGCAGCCCTCACTGCCCGCCCACTCGTCAACCCATGGTTTGTCGATCCAATTGATAAGGAGGTTCTTCTCCAGGGAATCAATGATTTGGTCGCTGGTGTCAATAACGGTTTGTCTGATAATTTCATATTCCGATGTGCACCTATTCACTCAATTATTCAGTCCCTGGTCTCACGATGATTACTCCAGACAACACCACCACCATCACCAACTACGGTGAGCTATATCAATAGCGTTTACGAGTCCAAGGTTATTGATGCACCCCATAGTCAACACTTACGACCCCGTATGGAAAATTTTCTTTCTCTACTGACGTTTTGACTTACAACTTTTCTAGGCCAACCTCAATTCCAACCATTGGGTCGGAACCTGCTCAATTGGACAAGTTGTCGATGTGAATACTCAAGTAATTGGAACCAACAATCTGTTCGTCATCGATGTAAGTAGAATTTCCAATTTTAATACCTTTTTGATTCATTGCTCACCGACATTTCTCGTAGGCATCGATTGTACGTTGAAAATTCATTGATATATTAACATAGACTTAACAATTTTTGTGCAGGTTCCGTCGCTCCCAGTAGGGAACCCCCATGGTGCTATCATGTCGGCCGCAGAACAAGGTGTAGCAAGAGTTTTAGCTCTCGCAGGCGGTCCTTAAAGGAACACCTTCTCGTTTAGGGTTGTGTATCTTGTGTATCTTACTTCCAAAATGTAACCTTTTGTCAAAGTAACCTCAGACAACATTATTCCGCCATTGATTTATCATATATTTCTTCTCAAAGCATTGAACGAACAATCGTATCAAGCCATCAACCTTGAACGTTTTTTCCTTCTGTCCCCACATGCGCTTGCCAATTCAAAATCACGAGCGATAGTTTACCCATCCAAATTGTTCCAGGGTCCACCCATATACTTGTCCGGTCTTTTCATTGGGTTTGTTGCAGATTCTTTGACCTCTGTCTAACGACCAAATTTTTCCGAGATCTTCGTCCGAGATATCAGGAATCTAATTGTATGGATATGCCTGTCTTCGATTATTCAAAGATCAATAACGACTTACTGTGATATTTTCTTTCTGCCTTTCGCTGTTCTCACTCTTTGGAACAATGATAGTGCCTCGGGAGATGTGCCAGGCGAGGATCACTTGGTTAGGAGTAACGTTGTATTTCTTCGCAATGCTCACGATCAAAGGATCGTTACGAACGATAGAATAGCCTGGACATCACTGTTCAGCGTCATCGTTGACGTGCATAAATGTAACGTGCACATCGTACCGCTGGGAGTGTATGCCGTGATAGTGATACCCTTTTTCTTGCAATATTCTCGGAGTTCATTCTGGGCGAGATAGGGGTGCATTCTGTTCGCGTAAATCAGATATTTGGCGGGTTATGAAGCGTTGATGGTGCTCACTCGACTTGGTTAGTAACTGGAATCACTTTTGCGGTCTTGAGAAGTTGCTCGAGTCTGCGTGGGGAAGTTTCAGAAGATCGCGGAATATCATGAATAAAATACGTTACGTCTTGATCGAGAAGTTACTAACGCCAATGGATCTGACTTTCCCGGTTTCCAAAAGCTTCTCCATTTCGGCCCAAGTCTGATTGAAGTTGACTTCATCAGTGGTCTTAACAGTGCCATCGGGATTCAATGGCATGTCATTGCCCTCTGAAAAAATATAAATATTAGCTTCTATATCACTCAGGAATTTATAGTCATCTAACCTTCATAGACAATGGCTTGAGGCCAATGCATTAGATACTAGAGGACAGGTGCGTCAGAAGCAGAAGGACTATGGAGAGATATACTCACCAGGTCAATATATGTTCCAAGATTCTCATAGCTTTTTTCGAACGATTCACGAACCCGGGTCTGATGGTTCCAGCTGTAGTGCTGATAATTAATTAATTTACGGTTCAGGAGTAAAAGGGGTACTTGCGGAAGCTTCGTGGTTACAAATATTTCCTCCCGTGGAATACCAGATGCCCTGATAGCTTCTCCTACGGCTTTCTCGGTTCCTATTGACTTACACTTTAGATGAAAGATAACGAAGGTAAAAAAAACATCTACCATATCCTTGAGCAGTATCAATATGGCGGAAGCCGTTCTGCATATAACGAGATAAGAAAACGTTGTAGTCGTACAAGCGGATCAGTCTCACGTTCAAAGCAGATAATATCCAATCTTTGACTCTTGCTTGAGCTACGGGATCAGTTGGGGGTGCATACGAGCCAGTACCTATGGATCCAGATCCAATGGTATGAACTCTATCCACAAGGACGACACTAGCATAGACAACCCACCAATAATGGGAATTTCTACACCATTGTTGAACGTAACTTTTATGTTTGCCATGTCGATATTCAATGTCGGTGGTGGGATTAGAAGGATGAGATGGTATCGCGATTGCGTTCCCGCTTTTATAGCTCTGGAGAATGAGTTCCCAAGGATATTTTCACAATCGACTTACTCAGCACGTTTATATCAAGAGCACGTCATTTCGCAATGCGGGCCGCGGGGACCATTTAGAATGGTGCGCATGATCATGACGTCCATTGGGACTTTTATACTGCTAGAATCATTGGAGAGTGTAGTATTTTTGATCATATACAAAAAGCGGAAACTTGTTACAGAACTTGCGGACCGAAATTTCATCACATTAAGTATTCATGTTTGTCTTGCGGCTTTCTTGTGGCGCTAAGCCTGTTTCGGCGCTTAGATACATAACATCAGGATAACATTAAGCGCTCTTTTTCGGCACACGAGCCTTCAAGCTTCAATGTGTGTGATTTTTTTTTTTCGTAAGGAGCATAAATAGTGCTCCAATAGTTCCTACACAGGCAATAGAGCTCAGCGAAAGATTGGTCATGACAGAACTATTCATGCGGAGTGAGCGCAATGAGAGTGAAGGAAGCGCACATAGTTGTAATCGCAATTAGCAGCTGACCATCCAAGAAATCGATTAGATTTTCTTGCTAGGATTGGCTACATTAGGGCCTCGCTGTCTTGGCCCCTGAAGACAGAATTCTGTCAGTTATAACACATATTAGGTGATGAAAGACAAAGACATACAAATCGTTAACGATCGTAGGTTTGAATGTCAACCTCGACAGAGTCCCGTCCGTTTTCCTCTCCTTAAAGCACCACGTTGCAGACTCCGCAGCCTACTTGACAATCCACGTCAAACTAATTCGAGAGGATAGTGACCATGGCCACGAGGATGGCAAGAAAGCTCCAGTGAATGGCACCTCAGGTTCGCGGATAGCGAAGAGAATCTCTTGTAGAACTTCTTCGCATATTCGTGCGGAGATTTAGACGATACTTGTTGTTGACGTTGAATTGGCACCAAGAGAATTAATCCACATTACACGCAGCGAGCAGTGTAAATGCTTGAAGTAATCAAGTCGATTAGCTGCAACGGCGAAAGCGCAGACGGCGTACATCTTCTGAGCTACCTCATGCCATTTCGCTTGATTCGTATAATGCACATCGATAGTTTGCTGCTCCCGCTTGAAGTGTGGGGCCTGCAAACTGTAGGAAGTAGGATTGGGACCGAAGTTCAAGGTACTGGGACATACATAGAGAGCCACACGCCTTTTCAAAGACAAATGCCTCGCACCGACTGATGTCTAAGTGTCTTGGTTCCATCTCTAACGCCTCTTGCTCGATGAAAATACAGTCATTACTTGTTGTAGGTCCGAGTCATGCAAACGAGTCGACCGACACAAGGGTGCAACATATCATTTGGTTCATCTTGCCGAAAAGTTTTCGTCGTTGTAAGCGCCACATGCCGTCGTTCAAAATGTAGTGACTATTGAGTACTTTGAGTACCTGAGTTCTTGAATGAAGCTACAGTTTGGACGAAGAACTGTAAGTATCTGGCGGTCGGCGACGGATGGGTGTTTTGATTATGTAATCGAAAGCGCTGGAATTGACAGCCGACTCTTGGCTCCAAGCACCACTCTATTGTATTACTCCCTTCCTTCTTTTGTTCTGAAGCTCTGATAGAGCTTGACGGTAGGATTTGGGAAAATGGTGGCTGGACGTCCTTTTCGCAGCCTGTAGGTAATTATCCGGTTTTCGACTTTTTCAAGTCAATGAGCGCTGATACGGAAAATAATCAACGAAATTCAGAGGATATATCATCTGTAACGGCTCAAAAGTGACAAAATCGCGGCTATACCCCGAACTAAATAGACTTATCTATGGTGACTGTTTATCTGAGCTTCATACCCTGGTCTTAATGTTGATAAACCTACCAGACAGACTCTTGCATAGACCAAAAAATGCGACTCCACCGCCAAAAAGGTTGACGGAGGCTCTACGAGAACATATCTATGACGAGATGCCATTGCGACTCATTCTTCTTCCGCAAAGGAAGCTCATCGAGCGAAGTGAAATCGTCGAACACATCGCGACCAAAATGAACGTCATCGACGAAAGCTTGCTCTCTAAAATGCACGACAAAATCAACACCCTTGGTAAAATGGAGCATGCCTTGGTCCCAGACGACCAGGGAGAAGACGCCAGGGAGAATCCTTGGAAAGCAATCTACATGTTCCTCTTCCAGAAGTATGCACGATACGCAGTCCTATCGCATACGTGGCTCCCAAGTGGCGAAATTCTATACCGAGACACCCTCAAAGATGATTGGTGGGACCAAGCTAGCGGATCGGGGCTCGAGAAATTGCGAGGGTTCTGCGACGTTGCTCATCGCGATCACAACGTCACCTTAGGCTGGACCGACACACTCTGCATCAATAAAGACAGCAGTGCCGAACTCGACGAATCCATTCAGTCCATGTACAAGTGGTACCAAAACGCGACTGTCTGCATCACGCATCTTCGAGATACCACGTCGCCGGAGGAGATGGGGTCTGATAATTGGTTTCAGCGCGGGTGGACCCTCCAGGAGCTCATTGCCTCCCGAAACATCCATTTCTACGGCAAGAACTGGACTCGCTTGATTTCCGACGCCAATGGCAACGACAAAGCTAACCCACGCGTCCAGGAGATTATCTACAAAGCAACAGGAATTCAAGCAGAGGATCTCGTGTCGTTCGACCCACTCAAGGGTAGTGATGTAGCGACCCGTATGCGTTGGGCGGCGAACAGGAAGACGTCACGGGGAGAAGATCGTGCCTATTCCCTCATGGGGATCTTTGGCGTAAATTTCTCGATCTCTTACGGTGAAGGCGCGGAGCGCGCGTTCTTTCGACTGATAGAAGCCATTATCAGCTCCAGGCATACGCGGCATATTATTCAGATTCTGAATTGGGCAGGAAAGGCTATTTCCGACAAAGTCCACCCATCGAATCTGATTCCATCTAGTCCAGAATGTTACCTTCATAATAATACCGAAATTAACACTGCTGATCCTGATCTTAAATCCCTGGAACTGGGAGGCATTTATCCTGCTCTTTCAGAGCCCATGGTGCTGACCCATCTTGGCTTGCGGGTGCGATTGTTGCTCGTTCACTTAACCGAAACGATTGGGTTTCCCGCAGACCCCGATGAACCTGGTTACGGGACGTTCAATATTTCTTTCAAAGTCCACCCTTCTACGCGGACTTTTTCTCTCGAGAAACAGTTTTCAAAAATCCCAGACACAGATTCTTTGCTACAATTTTATAACCCACAAATCACAACCCCAAGCAATAGCGCCTTTTTCCTTGGAATTTATACCTTTCAGGAGGATATACGCAATGACTGTATCTATCTCCCATTCTCTGCTTGTGCCTTTTTTCTCGGTATTCCTTCTCCATACCCAAAATTTTCTGTGCGAGATATCTCCTCAAGCGACTTCGGGCCAGTTGCCAAAATTGACACTCGAGAAGTTATTCAATTATACCCAGAAGCATATTCTGGCACTTTTGGGCCTTGTATAGATATTGATTTTTCAAAGGGATGCATCGTCATCAAGAAGGAATCGTTTAAATTTTTAGATATGAAGTTGTTGGATGTATACCTATAGCTGCCAGCATTAATACTCAGCTGTATTGTATACTGCGACTTCGATCTTCAGGTTGAATGGCCAAGCTTTGCAATCTCATGAATCCGAATCTGTTGTGGACTTATTCACGGATTCTTAAAGTTGAATTGGGTTCGGTCCCGCTATTTGCGTGGGTATAGTAGCACTCCGGCGTGATCGACGTCGACATGATAAACTTAAGTATAATCAACAGAAAATGTCGCATGTCGTTTTGTTTATTTGATTTGTCTAGAGAGACTAGCCTAGCACTTCACTGCTGGGGGTGATTAATGTTTCTTTAGGAAACTGTGACTTTCGAACAGGCTTTGCAACTGTTCACAAAAGAAACATGCGTGTATTTTGGAAACATTAATATTTATCAAACAGGCTCATGTTCCTTTCGGAAACAGCCGTGAACCGTGTTCACGCATCGCTGTTTTTGAAGGGAACACGAATCACCTCCAGCAGTGCTTACCACTACCGCACCACCATCGTCACCCTCACGCTGCCTTCTGTCTAAAATCGAAAGTTGTTAATCTATATCAGCCGTTCGGTAGGAATCATGGTTACGACCAGTGGCCGTCCTTTTTGCAACTTGTAGGTGATATCCAGCTTCAAGTTGCCTACAAATGCAGCCGTTGTGTCCTGCTGCGCGAAATCATTGACGTACAGATATGGAATCTAGAGGACCTATCATTCGTAATAGTCCAAAAGTCACAAAGGCCCGACTCTACCCCGAGCTAAATAGGTTAATCCAAGGTGGATGCTCAGTCTAAGCCCCATATTTTGACCGCGTCGCTGATATACTTTTCCAGAAAGGGTTCTACGTGGCCACCTAAAAGGCACTGCTTCGCGTCGGCCGGAAATGTTGCATGAAGCCCTTCGAGAATATGTGTACAACGAAATGCCTTTCCGACTCATTCTTCTTCCTCAGCGAAAGCTTGTCGAACGGAGCGAAATTGTGGAACACATTGCAGCGAAGATGGATGTCATAAACGAGAGCTTGCTCTTTGAAATGCATGACAAAATCAGAACCCTAGGCAAGACTGAATGCTCGACCAATCCTGACGAGAAGGAAGAAGACGCGGGGGAGAATCCGTGGGGATCAATTTATCAGTTTCTCTTCCAGAAATATGGTCAGTACGCCATCCTTTCGCATACATGGCTACCCAAAGGCGAGATCTTGTATCAGCACGTTTGCAGAAAACATTGGTGGAAGAAGGCTTCTGGCCCAGGACTCGACAAACTTCGGGGGTTCTGCGACGTAACACATCACCATCATGATATTACATTAGCCTGGATCGACACGCTCTGCATCAACAAGGACAGCAGTGCCGAACTCGACGAATCTATCCAATCCATGTACAAGTGGTACCACAATTCCTCCGTCTGCATCACGCATCTTCGCGACACCACATCTTTGGAGAACATGGAATCCGATAACTGGTTCCGACGCGGATGGACGCTCCAGGAATTAATAGCCCCGAGGAATATGCATTTCTACGGAAAGAAGTGGAATCGATTAGCCCCCCATGCCAATGAGAACGACAAGGCTAATCCCCAAATCCAAGAGATCATTCATCGCGCAACAGGGATCAAACCTCAGGATCTCGTGTCATTTGATCCACTCACAGGTAGCGACGTACCAACTCGAATGCGTTGGGCAGCGAACAGAAAGACGACCCGAGGAGAAGACCGAGCATATTCCCTGATGGGGATCTTTGGCGTTCATTTTTCAATTTCGTATGGCGAGGGAGCTGAACGCGCCTTCTTCCGCCTCATAGCGGCTATCATAAGCTCTAGGCATACACCTCACATTATACAAGTTCTTCACTGGGCAGGGAAGGCTATTCCAGATAGAGTCCATCCCTCAAACCTGATTCCTTCTAGTCCAGAATGTTATCTTCCGACTAACATCGAGGCAGCGAATAATCCTTTCAACGCTGATGATTTTAAACAGAGCACATATTATCCTACACTCTCAAGGCCTATGGTTCTCACACATCTTGGATTACGGGTCAAATTATTGCTGTTCCGCCTCTCTCTTTTACCCAGCAATGGGTCTCTCAAAGTCCCGCCATCAGCGCTGACCTTTTCTCTCAAAAAACAGGTTGCCAGGATTTCCGCCACAGAATCTTTACTCCAATTTTACAACCCACGGATACGTGCCCAGGCTAACAACAGTAGCTTTTTCCTCGGGATTTACACGTTCAAGCAAGATAATCGCAATGGTTGTATTTATCTTCCATTTTCTGCGTACGGATTTCTACTTGGTACTTCGCAAACAGATTTCTCTATGCAAAATGTTTCCTCCAGCGATTTCAGGCCATCTTCCAAAATTGAGACCCGAGAAGTTGTTCGACTATACTCGGAACCCTATGACCACATATCGAAGGGCGGAAATGATGTTACGGAAGAGGGGTGTCTTACCATTCCGAAGAAATCACTTGAGGCGTTGAATCTGAAGTTGATAACTGTATATCTATGAAGTACATACATGTAATTTACTGTAGAGTAGGGCATAGATTTTCAAGAATAAAATTTGACGCGTCATCGAGTCTTCCTGAATGCGGCATTTAAATTGTATACCACAACTTTGTCTACTGGGAGTGAATCCCAAAACGGTACTAAGTGCTTAGGTAGTATCTGACTGTAGCTAGTCATTGTGAGATTTTTTCTCTCGCTGTGCTGCGTCGTTATACTGGATCTGAATTTAGTTGAGCCATTAGACCATTGGACAACACCATCTACTACACGTCTATTATATATTAACGGTAAGAAATGATTCTGGAAAATAATTCATAGCGCGGAAAGAGGTCGCGCGAGACTCGACATAGGAAATAGAAAATCACACTGCAGGCGCCAAAGCGCATTGACCCCTTTCGGGGTTGAAATCCGTTATATTGGTACATCGTTTTATGTATACTAACGAACGGATAGTAAGGAAGAGCGGTCATTTTTTGAATTTTGGAATGCGATTTTTTTTTCGTTCGTTTTTTTAGAGATGGAAGGGGGAGGGATGCCAACGATTCCGCCAGCCGAGTCGCATGGTCCCACTCTAACCAGAGTGAACTTCACCCTCCATTCGTCAAACGGTGCTTGCCCGACTACACCTTGACGACGAGTGTCGTATATGTCTCCGTCCCGGAGGTCCATCGTCTCCTTGAATTAATGCGATGACTGGCAGATGGCAGAGGGGAGTAGAAGTAGTAAATGAGAAGGAGAGCAGACGTTTATGACCGCCTGGAGAAACAACGATGTTAGAACAATCAAGGCGGAAGACTGAAGAGAACCCTCATACCTGCACCGAGTATAGTTGGCGCGGGCCCGTGCCTCATTGACTTACCTTGGCACAGTTGTCGATAGTTGGGTATGACGGGTGGAGACGCCTAGCGGTAATAGCAACGTTAGGACTGTTTGTACCCAATAGAAGAAAGCATACTCGCCTGCAAGGATGATAGTCGTCGCCGACCCATGCCTCGTTGACCTACCTTGGTACGGTTATAGATTGTTGGGTTTGGTAGACGACAGGCGTGCGTAAACGCCTAGAAAATAATGGCATTGGTGAGCACAACGTCAAAAACAAGACTCGGATGCATACCTGTACACATTGTGGTGTTCACGAACCCATGCCTTGTTGACCTACCTTGGCACGGTCTGAAGATTTTTTAGGTGTGTTAGTGAGGACAACGACGCGAGGTTGTGAATCTATAGAGTGAAGGAAGCATTAGAACGAGCCGCCGAGGCTAGCGAGTACTCACGATAGGTGCGTCATCGTCCGCCACACACGACGACAAGCGATGCGTGCGACGCCTTTCGGCAATTTGTGTTTTGGTTAGGTAGTGATATGGACGATGAACGCTGTGGTGTGGATGAATCTGCTCGTTGACGGAGGCATTAGGGTTGGCCAGCAAACAACGGCGAGCACTCACGGTAAAGGCGTCATCATCCGCCACGCACGACGAGTGGGAGTGATGTGTGCGACGCGTTTCCGCGATTTGATGTGGTGACCGACATGGCGATCGCCAGTGGTGGCGGGGTGCATGCAGTGCTAATAGTGTTATCTTTGTAGACGTGTTAGAGCGTTTATCGACTAGGCGGGGATGAGTACGAACGATGATGGCAATGTCACCCGCCAGATCGACGACCGTTCGGGGAGTTGGCAGCAGACATGGGGGATATGATTCGCGATAATGGAGTGATGGTTTGGTAAAATCGCCCAGAGGAAAGCGCCTCGAAACCCGAGATGGTCGTCGTATGAGAGAAAGAGGGAAAAAGAAGGGAAGGAGGTTTATATATGTAGATCTCGACCGCCGGTTGGTCTTGTTTGTCTTCAAGCCTTCTCTCGATCCTCATCGATCAGCCTCCGACGCCATTGAGCGGCTGACTGACATGCGGCCAAGGAGTGAACGAGCCGGAGAGAGACAGGTGTCCGCTCGCCGGAGCGCCTAAGTATGGTCGTTGTGGGAGTAGGCATAACCGTTGGTGGCGAGACGTGTGTTGCTCATGACCAAATTTCGGAGTATTCCGATCAGCACATTCACAACCGCCACCACCTCGACAGCCACATCCTCCCGTCGCTCCGAGTCTCCGACACCTCTACGACTCTCATCTACATAAACATAAAGCGGAAGTAGTGGTTTATATGCCGCTTCTTCGACGTATAACAGGGTCATTCATTCTGAACCAAATACTCTGCACATAGGCATAACGATGATGCTGGAACAGCGAGGCTTTTTCCACAGGTCACTATTCCTGGTCGACCCAACGCTATTGCCACCTACCACCACTGAAAAACGAACCGCGCCCGCACGAGACGTTTCCTAATAGTATTACGCTGTCAATTCCGTTACGGACATTAACGACAACCTCTATCAGAGCCTTGCTTTCAAAAGACTCGATACTTACCAGGAGAAACCAGAGACCACACTCGAGTTCTTTGCGATGCACATCGAGGACTTTTCTGAGACAAGTTACAACAACATTAGGCAGAACTGCTGGGCAAAGATCAGCTGCTGGACAGTGATGAGTCTCTCAGCCGCCGGTGCCATCCCTTCCTCGCTCATCCTTGCTCACAGCATCAATTTTCTCGTCTATGATATCTACAGCACCCTCCGATCTTCATCCCATAAAGGATTACAGCGGCCGAATATGTCTCGTAGTAAAAATATTAGCTTACGTTGGACACGAATGGTTACGTCATTTTTTCCTCGTCAGACGTTCATGAAAACTAATCACTTCTTCAGGTTAAATAGTCTACCTTATACATGAATCGGACGCATCGAATCGTATGACACATCGGTCATCGAGAATTTTCCCAAGGCCGAGCAATGCGCTTTGACTCGAGGAAATGAATCAGTAATGAAACTGTCATTCCCAACTCACGAATCGCGATTATAAGCCTCGTCGGGTATGTCGTTCTCAAATAACTTGTGCTTCGTTGATCAAGATATCAAAGGCGACAGAGACAGTGCATCACTGTGAGAGAGCGGCCCGACGCGTCGTCGACAGCAAAAAGAATTGTCAAAGAATCGCCTGACAATTGATGCGTACCGCAACAGTGGTGTACTCCTCTTCGTTTCTTTGGTCATTCCTTACATTTTGCCATTGAAAAGATTTTTTCTCTTTCAAATTCGATTGCAAGGATCTATTTAGCTGGGTCCCTTCTTTGAAATAAAAATCGGGAGGTAAAAGCAAAAATACAGTTTCTGCAATCAGATCGTCCTTCAAATCATAGGTAACATTCACAGATCATCAAATTGAGATATACAGATTATGGTAGATACAAATATTCATTCTGTACGAAGAAATTCGAGGCTTTGTTCTTGAAATGCACGTTCTGCGTTTTCCGTTTCCTGTTGGTCTGATGTATATACGATAGTCTTGAACTCATAGTCTGTAACACCTAAGGACAAAGATTATTTTGAAGAGGAGGTCAAGCAACGAAGGTGATGGCTTACCTTCTGCCTCGAGAAGAGTCCTGATGAAAGCCTCACGCCGTCCTTCCTTGAATTGGGGTATAAGCGTAGAGTCCATACCTTCCCAGCCTTTGAATGGCTTCATTCGGGTGATGATCATATATTCCTGATATCTTGTCCTGCCTAGCATTTCGAAATGCTCATTGAATGGTTCGTGTTCAACTTTGTACATGACAATTGAGAAAGCCTTGGTGTAATCATTGAGAACTTCAGGATTTAATGTTACTTGGTGGATACGAGAGGCCCAGGCAACGCAAGTAGCGTTATTGAATGTAAACCCTCCCGCAACTTTATCCGTCGGCCACCTGGGTGAAGACTGAGCGGTAGATGGTGTTGTTAGCTGGCAACGACATAATGACTGTAGCGGGGTTATAGACATTTGGGCTTAAGTCGAGGGGATTGGTACGCTTATAGGAATTTTGCGCTAGGTCCGACGTTTCTTATCAAGAAAGATGGTTTATCCCCATTTTGGCATGAATCCCGCACTCATTCGTACATCCCCCACATCTTGACATAATCACTACACACCCATGAGTCTCTTCTGTTCAACAAAAAGATAAAAAATATCCAGGTCTTGAATGCCCTGTCCGCCTCGCTCGCAGGCCACGTCGGATAAGTACTACGTATCCCTCGCTTCCGCAAAATCCCTTTTCGTCATTACACTACCATCAAACCACGTCTTCTCGTTCACATTGTCCGGGAACCATCCATTCCACCAGCGCCTAGCCCCACGCCCAGGTAGAAGTTTTGGTCGAACAAAGCCGCATTCCCTCTTTGCCAGTAGGTGTCCTGCACGACGACAAGAGTATACTACTACTGTTCTGGGGCGGTCTGCGGCTGCGGTAAGGAGCGTTGTATGTATGCGGGAATCGACAGAGGTCCGAATGACGTCCATTCGAGGGTGTAGACATAGAAGTCGCCCTTTGCATGCACCTGGGAAGAGAGGTGAGCATCGCAAGTTGAAGCAAAAATATAAAGGCATCTCCGCGACACTTTCCAGAGGACCAGATATCGGACGGCAGGTCGAGCCGCAAACGAGCACTGGTTTAGTGAGAAAAATACGGGCGGAGTGCAGAGAGAACTACAGCATACACCTAACGCTTGGAGGAGAACAGCGGGGCTCTGACGAAGTTTGGGAAATGGGCATGAACATGACCTTCGGGTGCGTGTTCATCACATCAATGGTCCAATCTCTAGTGCTGAACGTTTGAACCTAGGTATGTCTCTTATTGCGATGAAGCCATTATTGAATACATGGATGCCTGGATTCATGAAAATGCAGTTGCAAGAATATTGTTGCACGGATTATATGCATTCCACCGCCTGACATGAAATGTCACCAGGTTCCCCGCAAGTACCTATCACTGATTGACAGCGACACTCCGCTGGGGACATATCTGCGTCATGGATATTGTAATTAGATGAAATTGCAGTAATTTAACTCCCAAATTGTAAGTAGGGAACCTTGCAATTTAAGCAAAGGACAGCATTGGTATTGCCAAAAGATATGTATGTAGAGGACGGGAAAAATAAATAGTAACGCGTAACGAGTCAATGAAAAGTGACGACATGCCAGCCAAGTAAACATAAAAAAATTGTGCTACCTATTTGAACTCCACTACGCGCGTCTCTCAATGACGGAGCTGGTGGCGAAATCGAAACTACGATTATCTGACGTTGTCGATTTTGGAGTACTGAAGCGTATTGGGAAAGTTCTCCTATTTTAGTACAATTACGGGTTTGATGGAAAGACCCCGGAACCACTCGCATAACACAAAATCCCGATTTGGTTTCTGCTCAATGCGTGGGACTGAAAGGCCGCGTGTTGTGCCTCAAGCCGTTCTTTCATACTTAATACAGCCACGCAGTAGGATCATCGACGCTGCCATGCTATGGCCAGAAGGGAATGAACGGGCTTTACTGACATCTTTCCTCGCGATCTTCTCAGTTATTTGCCGGCACCAAACCCTCACAATCCACATTCCTCCCAGTTCCCCAATTATCGCTCCTAAAAATCATCATCAATTGCAAGATTAACAGAGTAAGTATGTGTTCTATTTCAGAATCAATTTTCTCCGCCGTGCGTGAGTGTGCCGACCATGACTGAACGTGGGCGTATTCAAGTTGGCGTTACAACAATAGAACGCGATGTTCATTCTACGGAACGGCAAAAGCAATCATCCTACCAGGAAGAATTTATCTGTATGCCAGTCGGTCGTCTGACGACAAAGGGGACACCCACACGTCCTCGACTTTAGGGTGAGGTCCTGGGCAGGAGACCGTGCGTTTAACTAGCGCAACGACGCAAGAACTGTTTCGCAGTGTCACAGCGGGCGTAGACTGTTGAACAAGCATAAAGTGAATTCGGAAATGATTAATGAGGGCTGACTAGGACTACGTATTGATGCAAGTATAGTAAGCCGAATGAAAAAAAGTGACCAAAGCGTATATGATGTTGCTGAAGAAAAAATTGGGAGGCATCAGGCGCAACAAACGAGAACTCTACTGAGTATAGTCCAAAAGGAAAACGTTCGAAAGAAAGGTCCTTTGTATGTATGTAATGTCGGTTGACCTCTCTACCATTCTACAGGAGTAGCAATGTCCTGGCCCCTATCAGGATGGAGAAGCATTCTAAGTACTACTACGGGATATCAAATTACGGGTATATAGGATGCAAAGATGCATGTGTATGCATTGAAAGAGAATGTGAAAGATATCAAAGCAGCAAAGTAATCATAAATATCATCCATGTGTAGCGAGTCCATTATACGAGAGTCCGAGGGGGCCTTGAAGTAGATTTAATATGAGAACACCATAAGCCACGGGTTTAGCACAATCTAGAACATCAAAGCGTTAATGATTATCCACCCAAACACCACATACTCTCTCATAAGCATAGGCAAAATGAGCGACGTACTGGAAACAAGATATGGCATGCCACAGACAATCTAAATGGAACCATCGTAAAGGATAGTGATGAGCATCTCAATGGTGATTTGGAACAGGCCAGTACTTACGAAAGGGGTAAAATCACAGCCCATGCCAAACCATCGACTCTCCACACAAAAGGAACTACCGATGTAGCGCAAATTATCATCCCAGCCATGATGAGTATAGAGAGGAGCATCGGGAACCAAAACCTAGACACATGTAACGGCATGAGAATGATGTCAGCGACAGAGAATATCCACGCACCGCCTAATAATCTTCGGAATTTCCTTGAAGAAGTTGGAGCGCTCCACTTCCTTCACGGTAGCTGACCATTGAATATTGTACGAGAACAGGTGTGCAAAGATCGCCTGCGTGATGGGTATTGACAGTCCCCCGAAAAAAAAGAAGCTGTGGGAGAGAAAGGAATTAAGCTCGAGATGAAATGAAACGGCGTGCGTGCACAGCGCCAGCGCCAGCGCCACAGAGCAACCAAACACGGAATGGATAGGAGTAGCTGACTTACAAGAATGGAATCCACATCAAGTTTTCGAAGAACGCATGGAGCTGGAAACGAACAAGAAGCACGCAAACAGTCAGCTTAATCCCTGCACAGAAAATCGAGTAAAATTGAGCGGGAGAAGGAGTTT
This sequence comes from Pholiota conissans, assembly GCA_015484465.1. Classification (NCBI taxonomy): domain Eukaryota; kingdom Fungi; phylum Basidiomycota; class Agaricomycetes; order Agaricales; family Strophariaceae; genus Pholiota; species Pholiota conissans. Next base: position 48,522 of record MU155211.1, read on the forward strand.
CCCTCAAGCTCGGGCTTGCTACAAATGCCCCGCCTTTCCCTAGCACGGCTCTCCCAACAAACCAGATGCGAGCAACGAAGAGGTGAACAAAAGCAGAAAATGTTACGCACCAACTTCTTATGGCCAAGTCGATACTCAAGCAACGTATATCCAAGGGTCCCCGACCCCCAAAACACAACCGTGGTTGCCAGAAAAATCTCGAAACTGTGCATGAAGAACCCATCAACTGGGAACTGGAACCCAAGCAGCACGTAATTGATGAGCGATATTGTTATCGAGGCTGCGATACCGTCTGTTTGATGGGTGTGCAGATAAATATGTAATTAGCGCGCGAAGAAACAATGAAGAGATAATGAACCCAAAGTGAAAGAATGCCAGGTGTCCGAGAAGAGAGAGCGGCTGTATACGTATGCATACCACCGGAGAATGGATGGTCGTAAAGATGGAGAAGAGAGGATGGAGAAAGGAAGTGACCGTTGCCACAAAAACGAGATAAGGAAGAAGAAAACTGTCGCTCACAATACGAGAACATGTCTAACAAGGCGCAAAGCAAAACGTCAAATCAGTTCCGTCAAAGGTAGAGGTAAAGCCCACTTACAAGACATCATCGAGATCTTATAATGCAGAGGCGCTCCAGACCACAAGAACGTGTGGATCTGTCGATTAATCGGACCTCGACGCCACCACTGTACGAGCGGGTTGAACAGCAGCTCGTTGCACCCGAACGCGTATTTTTGCCATCTATTTATTTCATCATCGACGCTGAGGGAGACACCTTCCTTGAATCCGCCTTTTGCATATGTCGCCCAGCTACAGAGATTGTGTGAGAGGTGTTGGCAGAACGAAAGTACCGGGTTTTCGATAGGAGGGGGGGATAAATGAATCGGGTCAAGTTATAAAACTCAGGTCTAAGGTTATTCGTATCAGGAGATAAGAACACGCACCGGACGAGGTATCCCTTCAGGATCAACCTCAGAGCCATATCGAAGTCCTCCGAAACGTTCGACTCGGACCAGATCTTCTCCTTGCCGTCAACGGGGTCCACGAACACCGCATCTTGTATTGCGCGCCACCGCAAGAATGCGTTATGGCCCATGAAAGGTGCGACTTCGCCGTTGGCGCATGCTATGCGAGAGGGGAAAACAGCAATTGAGTAAAAATCGAATTACCCGGAGGCGTGGGAAATGGACATGGGCACACTGAAAAGCGAAAGGATACTCACAGATCGATATACATCTGTTAATCCTTCTTGTAAAATATGCGATTCCATTTTCAAAATAGTGGTGCGCGACTTGCATCACGTCTAAAACACAGTTCATAAGATAAATCTCGCACGCAGTGGAAAATGTAGGAATACGCACCACTCTCATGTTGAATAATAGCCACCATCGGACTCTCGCCCATCTCCCGCGCCGCGTCCCTTAAGCAATCCTCGGGCACTACGGTATCCGCATCCACAATGAGCACAATCTCACCAATCCTCACCGCACGGCCGTTCGCAGCCCAAGGTCTATAGCGCCTTCCGCTCTCTTCCCAGACTTCTTCGATTGCGAGCGCAAGCGCACGCTCTTCGAGGTCGAGGTCCGCAGTCGCAGTGCTGGAAGCGAGATCTGTCGTACCTGAGGTCGGGGTTTGGAGAGTATTTGAAAAAGAGGTCGATGCGCGTCCCCATACAACGCTCTCATCCCCATCGCGGTTTTGATACTGGATCCCATACGCCGTTGGCATCTCAGGCGTATCCGCGCCTCCACTCGGTCTCTTCATCCCCGCCATCGACGTCCTTCCATGTGCGCCACCTCCGCCCTGTTCTCGCTGCTCCCTCACCAAGCCCTCAAGACACCGCTCCATCTTCAACGAAAGACTCAAGGCGTAATTCATATTCGAGGCCTTTTTGAACCTGCCCGCTCTTTTGAAGCCATCCGGGGTTGAATCATCATGCTTGGGGCGCGCGACCCAGCCGATGTTATGGTTGGCATAGAAAGCGAGCCGCTCGTCGCGCTGGGCGGGTGGCAGGATGCGCAGGCCGTCGTCATTGATGAAGATGGTGGAAGTGCCACCTTGGCGGGCGTAGGTTTGCATTGCTTTTTTAAGGGAGCGGATAGAGGGGGCTCTGTAGATTTTTGTTGGTAAGATTTGGTGATTGGTTTTTTGAATCCATAAAATACGCACAGGACAGCATCCAGACTCTCTTTGTACACCGGCATCTGAATTGTAATATGCGGGAGCGCATTGTCCACGGCCTTGTTCGGCCTTGGACGGGTCGCGGAGTAATACTTCGAGTTGGCGTGGTAGTGTGCGATGGGCCCCACCATCATCGTCACGTTTTGCACAATTTGCAAGGTAAAGAACTGATAGTAGAGCAGTCAAGTCAACGTCAATTCTAGAACCCTCTTCGAAAAAAAGAGGTAAAGGCGCACCAAAGAAACACAGTATAACAAAGGTACCACAGCAACGAGCGCAAAACGCGTGAAATCGCCATCGAGCACCCATTCCATGACCAGCGTGCGTATAGAGTTACCTACAAAGACTATTTTGAAAAGCACATCAGTTCGCCAGCACCACCCATAGAAAGATGCATAGAGAACTCACCCAACGCGATCCCAGCCGCAAGACCATTATACACAGGCGCCTCCAGTCGTACAGGCCTCCTCCCCCATCCTCCATTAGCCCCACTCACCGCACCATCACCGCCGTATTCAGCCATATCATACTCACTCTCCCCCTCCACATCGGACACGTCGCCTTCACGCGTAGCGACGCGCTCTGACGCAACGGGGACTTTGCGCCCATACCAAGTCCTGCGGTATGTTTTGCGCGTCGGGCTTCCCGTCGTAGTAGTGCCAGCACCAGCTGCGAGAGCCTTTTCCGCGTCTGGACCAAGTACATTGCTATTGGCCCCCTTCTCCTGCACAGAGCCTGCATGTACCGCATCCCCGCGCCTTCCAGCACCTTGGAGGATAGAAGAACCCCCGAGACCAAGCCCCAGCCCAATGCTACCCATAAGTAAGGGCCCTTCCACAGATGAATGCCCTGCAAGGCTCCCCGGCGCCGAATTGGTCGCCGTCGCCGTTGTACTCGCACTAACCCTGGTGGTGGTGGAAGAGACTGGGGGTCTTGCGCGCCAGAGCAGTTTAATGAGGCGCTCTTCGACATCTTGACAAAGGGGTACGATGCGGTCGAGGGATTCGGCCCAGATGACTATGACGCGCTCGTCACGCTATTTTAATGAGAGGAGAGCAACGGTCAGTGAGAATTTTTAAGAAAGGGAGGGAAAGTACTGACGATGAACGCGGCACACTGCTCCCTATCCGCCTGTGGAAGGTGCAGCATGGTGTCGAGGATCTGGATGCGCGTTTCGGAGTCGACATAGATGCTACGCTCGTCTGGGGATCTATTTGCGCGCCCACGGGCGTTAGGAGCGTCGATGCATAGTATGCGTAGGGTGGGATTTCCAGCCGTATTTCCAAATGAGATTGACGTTCGGAATTGAAGATACGGGCAAATACCCCCACAAATCCACGCATAATCGCCGATAGACCCAACAATTCAAACAGGCCCAAATGTAGCATAGGCGTCGCGTCGCATCGCATCGCATCGCAGACACAGAAGCAAGAAGCACCAAGTACACCGGGTTCAGAAGCATCGTTAGTGTGGGTGATGTTCGTCGGATTTACGTTGAAGTTGCATTTTTTGATCGTAGATGTACGTCGTTGGAAAAAGTACGGCGGGTTTCATGTTCGTTTGAGTTATCGGGCGCAGGGTTGTGGGATGTACGTGGGGAGTAGAGGCGATAGTGGAGTGGTCATAAAGAGAAAGAAAAAGCTTGTCAGAATCGGTAAAAAATATCGCATTAGAAGTCAAAAAGAAAAGAACGCGGTAATAGATGAGATAAAAAAAGAGGAAGAGGAAGAAACCAAAGCCAACCATAACAAACCACGCGCGAGTATGCACGAGGACGTCCAGTCAGGGTGAATGTCATATCACACAGTGTTGCGTTGCGTCGTCGACGCCAGCAAAGCAGGACGGATAAGTTAAGAACGCCATCCGCAGCTCCACTGACGCGCATGATAGATAAGGTTGGCCCATGTGTGGATAGAAGATATGTTATTTTCCCATGTGACCATCGCACCATACCAACAATGGGAGAAAAATATCCATATTGGATGTCGAGATCAACGGTACACCACTCTCGGTGCTTTTCGGTGCTTTTATCCAGGGATAGGAAAAACGGTGCCTTGTTGTTTTTCCGTTGATTGATATGTTTTTCAGCATCATTGAAGGCGTCATTAATTACGATGCGCCTGGGGAACACCGTGGTGTGCGTGGAGGGTTGGAGGTGTGTTGTGTGTTGGTTGTGGCGTGGGGTGGGAGGGGATGTGGGGATGGATACGGAGACAACGAAAAGAAAGAAAGAAAAAGAAAAAACGGAATGGAAGAATAGAAGAAAAGCAAGTAAAATAGATGGGCACGGAGGTGCGGTAATCGCGATGCGAACCACTTCCCACACGCAAAAGAAAGCAAGACAGAAACGACTGGTTCAATCCACAGATGAAAAGAGGTGTACTCACACTTCAGCTAGAGCAGCATGGACGGCTGCGCTGCGAACCTTGACGGCGACCACGGGGTTGAGTGCAGAAACAGCTGTCTCGAACGGCTCAAGAGATGCAGTTTCGTATGGGAAGACGCGAAATTCTGGTGTACCAGTCGCAGAAGCTAGATATATGCGCCAAAAACATAGATTAAGACGGACCGATAAAAAAAAAACAGTCAGATTCGTAGCACACGAGCATTCATAAATTTGGCTAACCGTCGCTGACGCGGAGAGCGACACCAGAAGAGATATTCTCCTCGTTGGGGCGAAACCAGGCATCTCCCTGGGTCTGGCGAAAGAGCCAGTGGAGGAGGGCGTCGTTGCGATCGTAGTCCATCGTGTATCCCTCGTCTTTGCGGGAAATACCAAGCCAGGAGAGTTGACAGCAGACAGCAGACAACAGGTAGGAGTAAGAAAGAAGTGTGTGAGGGAACGAGGACGCTCCTCGAATGAAAAGCAAAACGCGGAGTCCCCGATGCGATCTCCAGATCGCGCGGTGTCCAGGGGGCAGTCACGCTTCGGATAAGGAGTTCAAGGTTGTGACGTCAGAAGGTTGTTTGTACTTTGAGAAAAGGCGGCGAGCTGCATTCAGATGGCTCACCCCCGTCGCAACATGGAAAACGACCACCACGACCTCCCTCCCCCGCGCCCGTTTTTCCTCGCTGAACCGAACCGGTCGTCGTCCGCGTCGTCGTTGGATATCTCGTCCCTTGACCCGCCGTCCGACTCCGACTCCCCGTCGTCCGCCGGCACAACCGCCCCACGGCGGCCAGCATCTCGCGGCACGCGCCTTGCAACGACAGCGACCACCCGGCATCCCGCCGTCCCCGCCTCACGCCGACGTAGCAGCGGAGAGCGCGAACGAGTGCCCGTCATGGCCCGCCGCGACTCTGGCACGTGGGACCCGTCCACGCTCTACAACGAACCGCACTCCCCGCCCCCCGCAGCGAACCACCTGCCCACCCGCCCGCCGCCCTCGTCGTTCACATTCCCTTTCCAGGCATATCCGGGGAATCCCGACCCGCTCCCCAGCCGCAGGCGCGCTTCACTCGACAGCACCGTCGCCGGTACCGCCTCTGACGACCACACGTTCGCAGACCCCGCGCCGGCCGACCTCCGCAAACCCTTCGCGCCGTTCATGGCCTCGGCCACTGTAGGCGACAACGGCGGTAGCGGCAGCAGCACGGCGAGCCTCATCCCGCGCTCGACGAGCAACAAGAGCCTGTACAAATCCAGCGCCGCCGCTGCCGCGAGCAGCGTCCAAAACTCACCATCCATCCCCGCCGCTTCCGAACCGGTTTACTTGCCCTCTCCCACCACCTCCACCACCGCTCTCCCGCGCAATGCGTCAACGCACTCCTTCCGCGCGCCTTTCCTCGCGCCATCCTCGCGTCCGACGAGCTCGTTGTGGTCCCCACCATCCTACCCAACGTCACATGTTCTTCATCATCAAACAAGCGCCCTCGCATCTCCGAGCGCTAGCGCAACCGCACTCGGCTTAACCTCTCCCTACTTACACGCGCTCCCCAAAGCACGCCCACCACCGCCGAGCACACGCCTCGCCACACCTTTAACCAAAGCCGACAAGCCATGGCTCGCAACGCGTGCGCCTCGCTCCCTGACATCGTACTTCATCACCCTGTTTTTCATCTTCCTCGGACTCGCCGGGGCCGCGTTCCTCTGCTTCTCGGGCTTCGAATCAGCGCAGAAACTCATCCTCGACCCGAACTCGCTGTGCCTCGTCATGTCGGACGACTTCACGGGGGGAGATCTAGACAGCGGCTCATGGGTAAAGGACGTGGAATTAGGTGGCTTTGGCGTGGGCGAATTCGACATGAGCACGGGAGCGAGTGATAATTTGTACTTGAAGGGAGGGGAGTTGTATTTCATGCCGACGCTGACCCCAGATAACATCGTGAATGGCGGAAACTACACCCTACCAGGATGCACGAGCACGAACAAGACAGCATGCAGCGTGACGTCGAGTCGGGATGGGACGAGCGTCGTTAACCCAGTGATGAGCGCGCGGATCAACACGAAGGGGAAGAAGAGCATCAAGTTCGGGAAAGTCGAGATTCGAGCGAAGATGCCTGTTGGGTGTGTGTGTGTATTTTCTTTCGTGGTCGCCATGCTAATCGGATGGCAGCGACTGGCTCGTCCCACAGATAACGCTCTCGCCGGTGAACAACACCTACGGCGCTGGCTTCCCCTTGTCAGGACAGATGACACTGGCGCAATCACGAGGGAATGGGCCGACATATCCCGCGCAGGGGAGAAACTTTGTCACAGCGAGTTTAGTGTACGGCCCCCTGGCAAGTGTCGCAGAGAGGATATTCGGGTGGTGAGTGTCTATGTTTCGTGCTTTGAATGCGCACTCACCTTTCTTCCTTTAGGTACTCCCTCAAACGCTCGACTTTCGCAGACGACTTCCACGTCTACACCCTCGAATGGACGCCGGCGTTCATCCGTACCTCCGTTGACACCCGCTCACACACGACACTGCTCACCACAACGACATCGTCCAAAACCTCGTACTGGACGCGTGGCCACTTCCCGCAGACTGCCCAAAACGGGAGCACGCTCGCCGTCGTGCAGGACATCTACTCGCAAGGGGGGAACGCGGCCCCGTTCGATCAAGACTTTTACCTGGGTGTGGGCCTCGGCGTCGGTGGGACGAGCGGGTGGTTCCCGGACAACTTGGGCGGAAAGATGTGGTTTGACGGGAGCGTGACGGCGATGAGGGATTTTGCGAGGGCGAGGGATGCGTGGTATTCGACATGGCCTGCGGGCGAGGCGGACAGGGCGTTCAGGATGTGAGTATTTGAGTCTTCGTCCTTTTTGTCGAGCAGAAGAGACTCATGGGTGTATAGCGATTATGTTAAGATGTGGGAGATGTGCAAATGAGAGGCGTCGTTTTGACATCATCGTTTCGTTGTGGTTTGGGTCCAGATCACGGATGCGGACGCGACCGTAATGGGGCGTGAGAAACTGGTCTTCGTCAAGATTGGGTCTTATACGCCTGGAAACGATGGCCTAGCAAATATGTGAGCTATATCATGGTGCAGTGGACCATATCGTTTTATTTTTGAATTTTTCGGGTACTTATAGTATACACGCCACTGACCATGCATCCGAACTTTTGTAGCAGCGTTCATTCATTTTTGACCCCATTCATGGTCAAGATTTTTTTATACACGCATAACATAGATTGTCGTATAGCTTCGGGCTACATCCCGGACTCGAACTTGATGTTTATTAACGCTCTTTATTATACATATTAGCACGTTATACGTCTTAGCACTGCGAAATTTGTTTGAAATCATGACATTATATTGACACACATATAAGAGTATGCATGCTTTCAACTCTTGTCAGAAGCAATTATTTCCGGGGTATATTACATCCATCGTGAGGCAGTAGCTTAGAGCTCAGGCAGCACTGAACTCTACCAGCCCTGCTTCCCCGGAATCCCAAAGCCTCTCAAACTTGAATCCCGCCTTTGTTCTAGAAGCCGTCGCTTGCCATTTAGCACCCGTACAGCTTGACAGACCGAAGCAAACCCACCCCATGTCAATGAATTCTTGCAAAGTTCTTTCTTGGCTGTTGAATGCATTCAACATGTTCATGTCTTGGTGGTACGAGCGGATGCGACCCATGCCATAATTCGCGAGAAGTGGCTCGGGCGCCTATTCATTTCCGATTAGCGCTAGTACCTCTGATGCTAATATCATATTTTATCTGACCTGATTGGAAACAGTAGGATCGCGAACGGCATGTTGCAAGACAAATTCATCTGGGGGTACGAGGATGCTCCAGCGAACGAACAGTTTCTTATAGCGGTATGACTCACGTATTAGCAGATGACTTGTCGGCGCCATGGATTTGCGCACGTTCGCTAGGATCTTCATACATTCGTTTGTGGGCCAATCATGCAGAACATGTCGTAGCTAGCAATGAGGCAGATTTAAGTAAGGTTCATGTTTGACTCCATTCAACATTGTACTCACATAGTAGAAATCGCAATTGGCAACTGGCTGATCTTTGAAGAAATCCAACGGCACGAATTCAATACGTTGCTCCTCGATCGCTTTCGGTCTTTCTGAACTCCAATACTAATAAAGAAGGTCAACATCCAAACATATTGGATCCAGATCTCATGGAAAACGTACGTCTTTACCTTGCTGGATCATTGCTGGTAGATCTTGAAGGACAACTTTGAGCTTCGGGAATTCTTTGACGAGTCCGAGCATGGCATGACCATTTCCGCCTCCAACATCACAAATCTTCGCGTTTTCCGGGACCTTGTCCCATGCGTATGCTAAATATCTCTGAATTGGATGCTTCAATCGAGCTATAGGTCATACGCTTACATTTAGGAAGCATCGCTCTCCCAGTCACTTCTCCCCATCCTACCATTGCTTGGGAGAAACGCTATGAGGTAGAAGGTCAGAAGCTAATAACTCTGATTCTGAATGTCGAGCGCTCACATCATGGACTTTTTGTCCCGCAGGCTAGTTACAACAGAGTTGTTAGTGATGTTAGACAAATATAGACGCGTGAAATACCAACTGACAGTATCATAAAATCCAAAGGGTGACACACCATGTGCACGATGGAAGGCGCTCTGATCTACTGAAGTGGACATCGCCGACTCTGGGTCTGTCAGCGTATCGTTGAGCACGGCAGCTGCTTTCAACATTTCGTCTGTTCTGAAAGTATAATATGAGAGTCACCAAGTGATTAATACCAACAGTTTGCTTGACTCACATATGGCCCACCAGTCCACACACAGGGTTGGTAGAGACCAAAGACATGCTAAGTCGGTTATTTGCAAATACATTGGGCTTGACTACGAGTTACTCTGTAAGATTTGCCATCGCCAGTGAATTTCGTGGCCTACCTTCCTGGAAGCAGTGTTTCGTCGCCAACATGCGGAGGATGCGGCCTAATTTATTGGGGTCTAATCCAGACTGTTTTGCCAGTTCCGCAACGGGAAGCCCATCTGACTTGCCGATGAGCATATCGGCTACCTTTGCCTGCGTAACGACTTGCAACGCGGCTGGCTCCTCGTACTGTATACATGATGATCAGCTTCAGAAAAAATACCCGCGGTGATGTCGGAAAAAGACACGCACGCCATAGGCTTTCTAAGAAAAGGTCAGTATAAATGTGCTACAAATAGAGTTCGCTGTGAACACACATTTGTAATGACATGTCCAGGATTAGCCACAGCGAAACTGAGCTGGGCGCAGGCAGCTTCAATGATCTGAATTGCTTTGGCTAATTTCGCGGATTGAAGATGAGGTGCGTCAAATGGCCCCGGTTCAGTCGACGAAAGAGAAGGGACGCTGTAACCAGAGCTTTGATACTCGCTGACGACGTCTTTGACCGACGAAGTAATCAAGTCAGCCAGCATTGTGATTTCAGTAGTTCCATTCGGAGCGTCGATGCTTGGAGGTGTCATCTCGTGCTTGTGCTTTGGTTTAAGTGTCGGAGAGCCAGACTTTGGGTGAATAATGAGCGCGACGAACGTCGTCTGGGCGCACAAAGGTTTTATACTATATGGTGTAGAGCAAATGTTCTCATCTTTATTTATCACTCCACCTGCATCATGCATCAACTCAAGCATTATTTCTGATGCCCACTGCTGATAACTACTTATGAGTCGATCTTGGAACGTAAGAGGTATTTCTGCGCTGTCGAGGTGGAGACGAATAACATCTCCTGTTATCACAAAACCGCATCTGCAGAAGCATGATCATATGTCGATTGACAGATTTGCATACGGTGGTTGCGTAAAGCCTTTTGTATTGATTGAATGGAAGAAGAAAGCTCCAATGGTTAGCGTCCGGGGATTGATATTTTCGTCATATACAATTGTTATCATTCAGAAAATTAGCTTGAAAACGCCGGTGCCGAAGGTATTCTGTGAGGCTTGAGCATCTTCAAATTGTGCAGGGGCAATCACAATCTAATGGCTCTCCAGCTTAAATGCTTAGCTCCAGGCCCGGAATTCCAACACGGAAAAGCTCTTTATTGGGCTAAACAAGTTTATTAGGTGGAGATAGAACGGTTTGGATATAAATCTCTCTGATTAGATGGGTTATCATGAACAATTCACAAATGAGTCCCCACAGGCATCAGCGCGCAGCGCTCGGTCTCATTAGCGCTAGATTGTATATCTCACACGTTCAACGAAGAATATGTATGTATGTAGCGATGAACCGGCCTGACTTTTGACACCCACCATCTGCTCATCATCATGGTCACCTACAATTGAGTAAATCCTGGAGAGATATGCATAATGAACTGTGGCATGTGCACACTGTCATTCTAGCTTGAGTACTTAGCATACAGTCACCACAAGAAGTATACCAATGCCGCCAGAAACTAGTTCACTTTCTTAGTCAATATAAATCTGAGCTAATTTTACGTAGATTGCGGACTTAGAGTAATTGTTGGGCTTGGAGTCCATTTGCATTGGAAAGATATCCCCGAATGTTACAGAAAGTGATCGGTGACTTCGAGTAGCGAGTAGCTCCGAGTCGGAATAACATCACCCTAATTTCAATCCAACCTGTGTGAAAGGGTTGTTATCGTCGACCACTTACTAAGGAGAGCAAGACGGCGGAGAGACTATATATAAGTACCGTGGATTGGAATTGTTAAGTCATCTAGCATCACCCTTCAGCATTTTGACTTAGGCTTCGAGATGTCGTCCACAGACATTGCCACACTGTACGCTCACCTGTAAGCATCCAGAACCTATATGGTATTATGCACACAGCGCTAACCGGATAACTACCATTGTTTAGAATGGGAAACTACAAATTTCAAACGTCTAACTACGTTTTATTCATATATGATCATCGTATAGTTCCTCCCCTCTATGATGAAGCTACTTAATGTACAACTAACCAATCTCGACAGTATTGACTTTGCCGGACGAGGTAGCTATCATTTTGTTGCCATGTCCAACCCACTCGAGAATGAAATTACTGCTTATTAGGTTGAGAAAATATGGTCGCAGCCATTGACATTTGCCACCCTGCTCTTTTACATCAACCGATACATCACTCACTGCCAATTTATCATTTTGCAAGTCGGTCAGGCCTTTATAATCCCGAGCAGAAGATCGACAAAAGCCATTCTCATCCACATTTACTTGCAGAATTCTACGAAACTAATTGGCCGATTCCTGTAGGTGTCAATGACTTTTTGGAATTATTCGCATATGCTAACTCAAGACTTATAATCATACACAGGTGTACGCAATAAGATGTTTACGTTTGAGAATACAAGGCTGACATCCAGGCCCAGGTGTGATCGATATGTCAAATTCGCCGGTGCAACGACACTTTGCCTTGTTACAAGTATGTTTCTCCTGACGTTGTAGTAAAGAGACTATTAGTTAACATCAGTGTTACAGTCGCCGAGCGTGTGTATCTCCGAGCTCACTTTATAATATATGCACCACTGACATGGAGAAGTCATATTAATTCTTCGTATTTATGGGCTGTATCTGGGAAACAAGTGCATCCTCGTCTTTCTCCTCTCAATTCTCAGCGGTCAAGTGGTTGTTATGGGCTGGGCAATACACTTTGGTATACGTACGTCTATCTTAAGCTTTATCCTAAGATATATGATATGGATGAATTTTAACGTGACACTCAAAGGTGTACCTTTACCGGAAGGATTTCCAGGTAGTACAGAACTGTCTATGCTTGGGGTCTGTTCTGATAGAGAAAAACGTTCGCAGGGTGTGTCCTAACCGGCAGGAGTCCATTTCTTGGTAAGAGTCAACGTTGTTCACCACTCGTCTGATATTTTATTGACTTCTTCAGCGGCAATGTGGGGTGCTCCACTGGTAACGGACACATGCATATTCGCCCTGACTTTATGGAGAACCCTACGGTACAAAAAGGCCCATGGATTTAGCAGGTATTTGCCCTTTGTCTAATGCTTGAATTTTGTGACTAATGTGCCGCTACAAACAGCACTATCCAAGTCATTCTACGAGATGGAACCATTTACTTTTTTGCGATATTCAGTGTGAACTTGATGAATTGCCTGATTTATTTGGTAAGGTGTCTCTTATAGCCAACTTTCCGGGGAGAATCTCTTAAGTTATTGATGTCACCTACAGCTAGTCGTCGAGGATCTAAAAGCTATGGGAGCAAGGTTCGTGCTATTAGACAGCCTCAAAGAAAGCTGATTTATCCGTCACGAATCCAGCTTTAGCCAAATCATGACTTCCATTCTTATTTCTCGCCTTCAACTCAACCTTCGGAACTCACAAAACGAAGGATCGAATATCAACCTTCCCTCTGGCCAAAGGACTTTACGACTGTCTTTCGTCAAAAATGCGCCCAATACATCAACATTTTTTACCATTGGGAACCTTGGTGAAGATATGGAAGGATCGTTCTTGGACACTATAACGGAAAGAGACGAAGTTGTAGGCACTGAACTCAATCCCACAACATACGGCCAACGAAAGCGCCGTATAGAGCTGAACTTAAATGCGTGATTGATGACACAACAATTGTCTGATTAGAACCAGTGATTCCCCACGTTTCCTCATCACGACTCACTCCTACTTTTTGAAGTAATTTGTACCATTTAATTAAAGTGTAATAAACGCAGTTGTTCCAGCAATACAGTGAGACCTCAGGACCTAGTGACAGTAAAAACTTTCTTTAACCCACTCGAGGTTGTGAACGACCCGAGCACACGACTTGCATATATCACTTCGACTGGTCTCTGTCTGATGTTTTGGGCCGCATCCACGGTGAATGTCGCCTCTGTAAGCTTTCCTTTGCTCCATTTCACGTCCACCGTTATCCCCCCTCTCACTCGCGCACCCCGAATGGATCCTGAAGCCCATTGAGCCGGAAGTGCGGGGAGGAGAGTAACAATCAGAGGTGTTGAGACGCTGGCCACATCAGGCGCTTGAAGGAGACCATTCTATGGTATAGACAAGGCGGTCAGAAACCGCATTACAAATGAAACGTAAGACTGACCATAACAGCAGCAGGAATTCCAAAATTAGCGTCAATTTGGAAAATCGGGTTTGGGTCACCAGGGTTGTATAAGCTGAACAAATTAGGACCAAAATTTTCGTTCATCGCAAACTGTAAACAAGACGTCGCCACCAGCTGTCATTATATGCTCGACTACGCGTACAGAGTTCACTCACCGAGAGTTCATGATAAAACATGGAGCTATTCCCGAACTGCGCCCACGCAGCCGCGCGCCATGCTTTCTCCCATCCTGCATCGGCGTCGGGGCCGGTTCCATTTCCTCGGTGAATCAGACTGACTTTCGCCGCGTCTAATACTTGGTTCTTGGAGTACGCCTTCGCCGCTCCCGTGCCTTGGACTTGGGGATCGAAGTTGGAGACTGCGTATCCCGGATAAAGACCAACGAGGTGCGAGAGGTGGCGATGGGTGTCAGTGGGCGAGTCTTGATCAAATTTCCACTCTGATATGAAGAAAACATCCGTGAGGTGAGCAAAGGTGATGACTTGGAAGAACGAACCCTGAAGTTGGCCCCATGAGCCGATCCGTAGTCCTTTGTCCATTTGAGCTCGCTTTGTAAGGACCTCTGCAGTAAAAGTTAGAGGTGACAATTTTAGGAATGACTTTGCATACCAGTAAGGAAATCATTATCGTCGTCTCCAGATGCTGCGAACCCCTTCTCAACGGCATTGAAAAGCTGCCATATCACTTGTTGGGAATGTGCACATCCTAAACCACCAATATTTTCAGAATTCTATATCTGCAAATGCGTTTCATTCACGTACCGAAGGTGATAGGGGCTTGCTCAGGAGAGTTGCATGGGTTGACTACCAGAGTCGAGTCATTGAAGTGAAGATCTGGCATTAGTTTTTCGAGATGGAAGCTGGCAGCGCCCTTCACACATCCAAATGGTAAATAAACATAGAGATACACCGCTGTTAATACACTCACCTTGATGAGCGGCCATCCTTGTCTTTTCCACCAATCCACGTCGTTGGTGAAGTCGAAATGGTCCCATACATGGAGCATCTAGATTAATATATATGATCTACCTGCAGCGCAAGACTTGTAGTGGCAGACACTTGCCATCCAGACTGAAGCCTCTGCATTTGGGAAGTTATTTCCAAGATCTATCACCAAAAATCAGAACATACCAGGATAGTCAGACCATTCAGCTAGGGTAGCCTTCATTCCAGTATGGCCAAAGACCTACGTTCGGAGATTAATTTTTTAATCTTTAAAATGGGATGTTCGAGGAAAGGGTCTAACATTCATCTACGAATGATTATAGTGATTAGTACGCTATGCATTACATAGCGTTTTTGAAAACATACCTCATCGTGTGTGACCCAACCGCGAGTGATGTTATATAAGACTAGGGCGGTATAGGCTCCTCGCGGAGCCCATGTTTTCTGTTTATTTGAAATTAGAGACCCAGGGATAATACACAAAAAGTGTGCTCTTACTTCGATGTAATCAAACAGGGGGGGTGTAGTTTGGCTCAATCCCGTCACTTCAGCAATCCAATAACTCATCTGCAAATTAACGTCGGCGTCTAGACATCGTTCATTGAGATGCGAAACCCCAAAAGAACAGCAATTTCTTACGATAGTCTGTGATCGCGTAATATTGGTCATCCAGAAAAGAATAAGCATTGGATGAAATCCAACTCACCGGAGCCCCATGCATTGCTCGCCCCATTTCCCCATTTCCCCTGCAGATTGGCAGGAAGCACGCCTCTGGAGCTGCTCGCCAACATATACCTCCCATAATTAAACAACACCCAATCCAGATATGCATTAGTGCTCGCCGGTCCATCCACAGTATACGCCGCTTTCAACACATCCGTAGACTTTGTGAGGTCGGGTGTCTGCCCCAGGTCGAGCGCGAAAGACGAAAGCACGCTTTTGAGATCGGATGTGTGTTGTGCGAGGAGAGTGGAATAATCCGATAATGGCGAACTGGGTAGCTGCTGGAGCTTGACAACGGGGTCAGTGCCGCGGAAGGTGAAGTTGTGCGCGGCGTCGCCTGCGTTCATATCGTATTCTGTATCTCCCACCCATGCAATCCAAGCGTCGTGCACTTGAGCTCCAGCCGTCACTGGTAAGTGGATCGTCGCATTCGGAGGGAACCCGGACGGTACCGGTTGTTGGATGCACTGGAATTGCGCGGAAGGCGAGGTGGAGAACGCGCGAAAGAGCAAGGCATACGCCATGCCTGGGGGCGAGGTGGACACGAAGCCGCGAACGAGAAGTGTGTTTTTGGATTGGCAGGTAATATTGGGCGCTGGAAGTCCCGATTCGAGCGCGATGCTGAATGCGTAGGTGAGGTCTGGAAGTGGTCGGGAGTTAGTGGTGGATATGTGCTCGATGCATGCTCGTGTTGGGTTGGAGCAGAATGTGGTCCGAAGGAAATCAGTGCCATTCTGTGTCCAGGTAGTTTGAGCGAGTCCTTGATCCAAATCCAGCCATCGGCCGTAATTTGTTGCAGTGCCCGTGAGGCCAAGGGTGGACAAAAGGTTGCCAGCGCCAGCGTAGGAGCCTATTTATAGTTATTGACATATTGATCGTCTGAAATAGCACTCTGGCGCACCATATTGCCCTGCGTCAGTTCCGAGCTGCTCGATGATGTCTGTGGATCGTCTGATTTAATGCCAAAAATTGGAGGACGAAAAACTCACTGTCTATATCGCCGGTTGGGCTCTGAAATATCGCGGCGCGAATTTCTTGCATGCTTTGCGCGGTGGCTTCTCGCTCTGATGGCTGTTTATTTCCTCCATTATATGTCTAAGTCTGTAAGTACGTAGGCATAGAGGCCTGATGAGAACAGAACTCACAGGGTCAGCGAAAGGGCCTCCTGCCCAAAGCGACTCTATGTTGAGCTGCGTCGTCTCTTGCACCGTATTTCCAGGAACCATTGCTGAAACGGTGTGCCATCACTACACCGCTTCTGAGCCGTGAATGTGAAAGAAACGTACCACCTAGATAGCCATTTCCTACTGGAAGCCATTCGCGTGACCATACATCACCGGGCTGTGTATACCAGAGGCCATTTCCTGATTTCGGGAAACTGGCGGGAGCTGCGGCAATGACAGAAGCTCGATGGAATAAGAGGAGCAATAGCTGGAACGTGCGAACTGTTCGCTGCATATTTGACCAGAGCTTGCGAGAAGGCAGGCAAAGTTCGAAGTGCATGTTGAAGGTAGCGTTTTCCATTATAAAGGACAGTTGAGGGGCTTCTTCCAATCCCGCTATTGCGCCGTAATGTTTGGACACAATGTCCCAGTGACCTTCAAACCGTTTTTATCGTGCTTCCATGGGGGCCGACGGACCGCTACGACCAGGTTACACATGTCTGAATCTTGAAGCTCTCAGTTGTGCGCAAGTGTATGTGGAAGGAGCAAATTGGGGTTCGCCGACTTTCGGACGTGCATTCTGTTCGGCATGATCCGGAGTCGGTTCCATAGTCATCGTCATTCAAATCCACATATATGCATAATGGCACTGTCCAGTGTCCACCATGGCATTCAACTAAATTTCGTCATAAATATTCATAAATATCGTAGGTCGCAAAAAAACTCTCCCCAGAACTTCGAGTAATGTCAAACTTCTTTCTCTCACCCCATATCCTCATTCAAGAACGAACGACATGAACTTCTGACGCATGAGACCTGGTCAGCCAGATATGTCTTACTAAAAAAAAGCGCCACAGGCAGCGTGACCTCCAATTGCACTTCGCGATGTCGGCTCCACATGTAAACAAAAGCTCTGAAGCCTCCAAACTCCCAATATCGCCCTAGTATACTCTAGTAGGAAACGTCAGGACAATCCTCGGAGGAAGACGGAATTCCTGCGAAGCTATTGAGTAACTTTCTGATATATTTCTCGATGAAAGCCTACTCACCAGTCAAATTAAACAAATGACGATTGCAGCCTGAGGATAACTCACCGATCCGAAAATCCATTTCCGCGCGTGTAATTTAATACGAACGTTGATTCTAAATAACATGTTATTATCATCATGTTTCAAGCAGATACAGGAAGTTTGACTTAGGTCGGTTCGTATCAAACCGCCTCAAGTTTTCCCATTGTGTTGAGGAGCAGCCAGAGCCAGCTGGTATCGGTGTCGAGCTGGTGTCGTATAGCATTGAATTTGACGAGTTTAGAATGATATGATAAGAGACGCGAATGAAAGTCGCTTCATCCCGTGTTTCCTTAGCACACTCCTTTTTTTGCAGTAATATGCACTCTGACTATTTAGTTTGAGTGAAATAGCACGTTTACTTGAGTACAACAGGCGAATTTTACAGCCTGTTGATAGTAAAAACTTTCTTCAATCCACTCGACGATGTGAATGACCCGAGCACATGACTCGCGTATACCACTTCGACTGGTCTCTGTCTGATATTTTGGGCCGCATTCACGGTGAATGTCGCCTCTGTGAGCTTTCCTTTGCTCCATTTCACGTCCACCATTATCCCCCCTCTCACTCGCGCACCCCGAATAGATCCTGAACGCCATTGAGTTGGAAGTGCAGGGAGGAGAGTTACAACCAGGGGTGTTGAGACGCTGGCAACGTCTGGCGCCTGAAGAAGGCCGTTCTATAATACAGACAAGACGATCGGCAAGCATAGCACCAATGAAACGTAAAGACTTACCATAACAGCAGCAGGGAAACCGAAATTGGCGTCAATTTGGAAAATCGGGTCTGGATCGTAAGGGTTGTACAAGCTGAACAAGTTAGCACCAAAGTTTTCGCTCATTGCGAACTGTAAACGAGATGCATCCGTCTGCTATTAACAAAAAACTTGACATGGTACAGATTTTACTCACCGAAAGCTCATGATAAAACATGGAGCTATTCCCAAACTGGGCCCACGCAGCTGCGCGCCACACCTTCTCCCATCCCGAATCAGCGTCGGGGCCGGTCCCATTTCCTCTATGGACAAGACTGACGCTCGCGGCGTCTAATATTTGGTTCTTAGAGTATGCCTTCGATGGCCCCGTGCCTTGGACTTTGGGATCGAAGTTGGCGATCGCGTATCCTGGATAAAGACCAACAAGGTGCGAGAGGTGGCGGTGAGTATCGGTCGGAGAGTCCTGATCGAATTTCCATTCTGATATTAAAGCGTGAATACGGTGCGGGTATGAGATGCTATCCGGGTGAGCGAACCTTGAAGTTGGCCCCACGAGCCAATCCTCAGACCTTTATCCATTTGTGCTCGTTTCATTCGGACCTCTGTCACTCAGGTCAGTACACCCGTAGAATGTATGGAAGAACGGCTGTGACTGTCCGTACCAGTAAGGAAAGCAGTATCAGTGTCTTCAGACGCCGCAAACCCTTTCTCGACGGCGTTGAAAAGCTGCTATATCATTTGTTGGGCATGTGCGCAGCCTAGATGATGAGATTATTGTCATTTCCACCGAAATTGCATAGTAATGTTTAAAAATGAACCAAAAGTAATAGGGACTTGCTCGGGAGAGTTACATGGATTGACTACCAAGGTCGAGTCATTGAAATGAAGGTCTGGGATGAGTTTGTCGAGGTGGAAGCTAGCGACGCCCTTCCAAGCGCACACCACAGCTAAGCAAGAATGTGTATACCCTTGTAGGGAGGTGCTTACTTTAACGAGCGGCCATCCTTGACTTTTCCACCACTCCACATCGTTGGTGTAGTCAAAGTGATCCCATACATGGAACATCTGGAGTAATCTATGAATTTTATGCCTGATTACATTTAGTTCGGATGTACCATCCAGACAGCAGATTCTACATCGACAATTGTTCATCAGCTCAATTTTCTATATTTCAAGGTCAGAATATACAGTACCTGGATAATTCGCCCATTCAGCGCTGTTTTCATAAGCTTTCATTCCTGTATGGCCAAAGATCTAAGTTCAATGGATCAACTTCCTGCGTTTTTTGAGCAGAATTATAAAGCGTACATTCATCTGTGATAAGCAATAATGGTCAGAATTCACGATCTTAACCACTTTCCCGAAAACAAACCTCATTATGAGTAACCCAACCGCGGGTGATGTTATAAAGAACTTGAGCCGTATAGGCTCCTCGGGGAGCCCACGTTTTCTGTTGTAATTTGCTTGAGTTGAAACATTCATTATGTGCTACATAACGCACTGACTTCGAAGTAATTAAAGAGAGGCAATGTCACTTGACTCAATCCCGTCATTTCGGCGATCCAGTAGTTCATCTGGATATTGATGTTCGAGTCTAAGATCGCACTTTTAGATGCTGAATATTAAAGAAAGAACAGTGCTTCCTTACGATAATCTGTAAAAACGACAGAAAATATCAGAGATCACGATATTCAGACTGGAATTAGAATCGGGCTTACCAGCGCTCCATGCATTACTGGCTCCATTAGCCCACTTCCCCTGCAAATTCGCTGGAAGCACGCCCCTCGAGCTGCTCGCCAACAGGTACCTCCCATAATTGAACAACACCCAGTCCAAATATGCGTTCGAGCTCGCTGGCCCATCTACTTTATACGCCGCCTTCAGCGCGTCCGTCGGTTGCGTGAGGTCCGGTGTCTGCCCTAGATCAAGGGAGAAAGAAGACGAGAGCACGTTCGTGATATCGGCGGTGTGCTGCGCGAGGAGGGCGGTATAGTCCGATAATGCAGAGGCGATGGGCAGCTGTTTGAGCTTGACAACAGGATCAATGCCACGGAAAGTAAAGTTGTGCGCCACGTCGCCTGCGTTCATGTCATACTCCGTATCTCCCACCCACGCGATCCACGCGTCGTGTACCTGGCCTGAACTCGAAGACGCTGTCGAGGACAGGTGTATGGTCGCGTTTGGTGGAAACCCGAACGCCACTGGCTGTTGAATGCATCGGAACTTAGCCAAGGGGGAGCTGGAAAACGCGCGAAACAGGAAGGCATATGCCATGCCCGGAGGCGAGGCAGACACGAAGCCGCGAACGAGGAGGATGTTTTTGGACTGGCAAGTGATGTTCGGCACTGGGAGCCCCGATTCGAGTGCAACACTGAACGCATAGGTGAGATCCGGAAGAGGTTGTGCGTTGGTGGTGGTTGTGTGTTCTATGCATGCGCGTGTTGGGTTGGAGCAGAATGTTGTTCTGGTTGTGAAAGGCGGTTGATTAGTCGAACAGAGCTTTATTGCTGTTGGCTCACCGAAGGAGGTCAGTGCTATTTTGTGTCCACTTGGTGCTGGCGAGCCCTTTATCCAAATCCAACCATCGAGTATAGTTCGTTACAGTGCCCGTGAGGCGAAGTGTGGACAAAAGGATGCCAGTACCAGCATAAGAGCCTAGTAAATGTATTGAAGTGAATCAATATCCACCCGACGGATTCCAACGCACCATACTGTCCCGGGTCTGTAGCAAGCTCCTCGGTGTCTGCAGCTTGGGATGAGACGCCAATACGCCTGAGGCATATATTCCACTCACTATCGGTGTCTCCGGTCGGGCTTTGGAATACGGCGGCGCGAATCTGGTGCATGCTCTGCGCAGTGGCTGCTTGCTCCGACGGCTGCTTGTTGCCCCCGTTATACGTCTGTGCATCGTGAGTGATGATAACTGCCACAGAAGGGCAAGAAAAACACACCGGGTCAGCGAATGGGCCACCAGACCAAAGAGATTCTATGTTGAGCTGTGAGGTCTCTTGAGCTGTATTTCCGGGAACCATCGCTAATGTGTAACTTCATGAATAGATCTCTGATGAAGGTGCGACAAGAAACATACTAGCTAGAAAACCATTCCCCACTGGAAGCCATTCGCGGGACCATACACGACCCGGTTGCGTGTACCATAGACCATTTCCTGTTTTCGGAAAACCGCTGGGCGCAGCGGCGATAATAGATTCCGAGTAGGATGCAAGGAGAACCAGCTGCACAAGCTGCATGAAAGTGCGCATTGTCCACTGCATCGCTCGCGAGACTAGGATGTCAAGGTTTTCGAGTACTTGCAGGCTGAGTTCGCATTCCAACGTGACGTGGGTCATAATAAACGACAGGCGAAGGTCGTCCAGGTCCACATGATAGAGCTGTATCGCGAGATGCAACGAAGGAGAAAGAAGGTCGAGTACGGCTCCCGCGAGTCGGACAAGTTGAACGTTCCAATGTGACCTCCAAGTTGCTCCTCGTCGTGTTCTCTTTTCAACGGGGTCGACGGACCGTGATGACGGGTTCACATGGGAGTACGGAAGCGCAACGCCTCCAGGCTTTCTTGAAGCTTTCAACTGAACTTCAGCGATCGCTAGCGGGAAAAGCAAGGGCAATCCTCGGAATCAAGCAGAGGGTAATCTGCAAAAGGTTTATCTTTGATTACTTGACGAAATATTTCATAGGCATTAATGGGGTAGTGGTAACCTGGGTCGTTGCCATTCGAGATATTCAAGCTCGACCCGCCGGGGGTTCGATTCCCTCTTAATGCATTGAAAAGTCGGCTGTGGTCCTTTTTATTTATTTTCTATTCCTAGGTATGTTAATGTAAACGTTTTCGAGCCCAATTACAGAGCGCTAAGGCTCCAACCGTACAGTATACCTACTGTATATATACACTTTATACCGTATAGGATTAGGTATAGGTATAGAAGATTTCTGAGGATCTGTGTATACAGTAGGTATACAGTATACAGTTATCGTATATAGTATCTACATTAGTAGTGAGAATCGCGAACATTTGAGTATTTTTTGGATCTATAAAGTTACTATAAAGTGTAGTACTTAAACCGTAAATAAAGTAAATGATACAAGAGTGCTTTCACCCGCGCTCTGGAATATAGCTCTAAGCATATGGGCCATAGAAGCGGCACGGCCTCGTGTTTATGCTTGAATTTCGCAGTAGAATTTCCACCACTCTCAGAGCCTCAGGCTGAGATGTGTCGTAGAACGGGTTTCACACAGCAGGCGCAGAAGCTCAGCGCACAGCCAATGAAATCGCGCGACAACCCAATGAAGATTTACCTGCTCTCGCGTCTCCTCAACCTCGTTATGAACGTCACATGCCATCCGCGCGTAAGCTGTAATCGCACTTGCGGTCGAGCCTTGATGATTGGCTGGCAGCGCACAGTGTACAGTGACTGTGCATTCGTATAAAGTATAATGAGCTGTTTCCATTCGGTCACTGGTGAATCGATCGATGCACAACTGGGAGGTCATTTGGGAGAGAAGAAGACATGGCGCAGGTGGTTTAACTGCGTACTACAAGCAGCAGTAGGTTATTTGACGTCAATGAATGCTCAAAGTGCAAAAGATAGCCCAGAAATTTTTCGAAAGATACAACAGTATAAAACAATAGTATAACTGTATATATACTGTAATTATACTGTAGGAAACTGTATATGTATACTGACCCGCTGAGGCCTATACCTATACTATATGGTTGGAGCCTTACAGAGTGCTCGAGGTCAACAGTCCTAGTCAACTGTCAAGGTCATAAGTAGCCGGGATGGGAGGACATATTTACGAAAGGTAGAAGTGCAATGCGAGATCAACCAGCCAAACCACTTGAGTTTGAGTCCCGAATGCAATACGACTGCATGGCCAATAACTAAAGTGTAACAGGAGAAATGACTTTCATAAATATCGACTCAGTGTTTACGCGTTACGGTTTACCGAGCCCAAGTATAGGAATAAATAAATATCTTACATATAATACTACAGTCAAGACGACTCTCCATGCTACTAGCTCAGATAGCCCTAGGGCCGTCAGTCTCTGTCGTCAAATTCAGCTCCAAATGGGTGCTTTTTCGTGTAGGAGGATAAAGTTCGATACTCTCAACCTTTTCCTTCTCATTCTCCATTATGGTGTCCAGGAATGAACCCTCCATGTCTTCACCGAGGTTTCCGATAGTAAAGAACGTGGATGTTTCGGAGGATTTGATGCCCGGGCCTGAGATAGGTAGTCGCGAACCCGACCTAGGAGAAGAGCCAAATTTGAGATACGAGGCGTCGTTGCCCTTGTTTTGAGAGCTCCGGAGGTTGAGCTGGAGACGGGAGATCAAAATGGAGGTCATAATCTGGCTAAAGCTAGATTGGCTATCAGCTTGAGTCACATTGTATTTATGGGTTTATCAGAACACACCTTGCGCCCATCGCTTTCAAATCTGGAACTACAAGCTACGAATCGCGTTTCAGCTCAATCTCCCCGTTAATCCTAGCGTCAGAGAAAGTTAACACACCAGGTAAATCAAACAATTCATGAGGTTCAGACTGAAGATTGCGAAGAAATAAATAGTCCCATCTCTCAGAATAATTTCTATAGTGCTTTTATTGGGAAATTCAATAATGGAATTAAAGCGATGATAGAACATGGAGTGAATACCTAGTAAATCCATGAGCCCTCTTATAGCGCTGTGTTCTCCATAGAGTTAGGGCGAAAATGCAAGTATCCGTTACAAGTGGAGCACCCCATAAGCCAGCTAAAACACGGGATCATCAGCCATGATGCGCAATAAATGGAGCGCTGATTCTTACCAAACCATGAGCTGCTACCAGTCAGAACACAACCTGAGAATATCATGTCAATTAAAGTCGATTGACGGACGAAAGATAAAAGATGTCATACCTGGGAACCCTTCAGGCAAGGGGACACCTGCCAGCGTACGTTGTGTCAGAAATGCGCGCAACGAATATACACCTTAGAAACGTACGGATTCCAAAGTGAACGGCCCAAGCCATGACGATGACCTGACCAGAGAGAATGGCGAGTAAGAACGCGAGGATGTACTTGTTTCCCAGGTAAAGCCCGTAGATACGCAGAATCAATATGACTGCTTGATGTTAATGTTGGTTTTGGGATAGACAGAGGGAGAAACGCACGCTCGGCGACTATAAAGCACTGTTTAGTTTACTCATTTAATTCCAAAGCCTCAACGACTCACTTGCAACGAGGGAGAGCGTGGCCGCGCCTGCAAATTTTACGTATCGATCGCACCTGAGATGTTGAAATGACTCGTCAGTCCTGGCTTCAGATATTTTTCCATCAACACATACACCTATGCAATAAATCATGAGTCAGTAGCCTTGCACAAACGATGAAATAGAAATACATACAGAAATCGGCCAGTTTGTCTCGTAGAATTCTGAAAGTGAAGAGGACGAGATTAGTCGGATCAATCCACATCAAGATCGCAAGAAAACAGACTGACCAACTTCCAGAATGAGAAATTGACAGTGGGTGATATAGCGGTTGATGTAAAAAAGCAAGCTAGCGAACGTGAAGGGTTGGGACCAGATTTTCTCGACCTTGTATGCCAAAAAAATTAGCTGGACTTCAATATACGTTCGATGCGGTAAGATGCACCTCTTCTGGTAGAGTCAACACTGATTAGCTTTATGATCAGTATTCAGAATCAGTCCAACAATAAGAAGGATCATACGATGATCGTATAGAAATAAGACATAGTTCGATGTCTGAAATTTGTAGTTGCCCATCCTGAAGAGAAGATGATGTCCGGTCAATACTACAAACAGAAGAATGATTGCAAGAACCTACAAGTGAGCATACAAAGTTACAATTTCTGCAGAAGACATGTTGAAGTTCTTCAGGGACCACGTAAATGCTCGAAGTCTTACGCCAGTGATCCTTCGACCATTATATATATTTCCGAACTCGTCTCCGTGCTTTTAAATCTTCAACGGACGGCGTACAGACCGCACTTATCTGATGTGCGGTGCTAATTTTGTACGGAGAGAGGCACTGCACCCAGATAGGTCCTCCTTCGGAGACAACTTTGGAAAACCAAACGCGCATCACAAATCCCAACATTCATATCAAATCCTTCATCAGCATAAATTTGGTTGGTGCCCAGGTTTGAAGCAAGACTTCGAACCTCATTCACGTTACAAGGCTACTAAAAAGTATGTAAATTCCCTGCACGACCTAATTTTATTGCACCGGAAACAATTTAGCGAGTGCGATTAGGACATTGCGCAGCAATGCGCCATCAAGGAAGGCTATAGATAGACTTCCTGTGTGCACATTCCCCAAAATAGGAAGTTGGGCAAAAGAGTCAAGCTTCCGCTCGAGTCAGTGGCGTCAGTCGCCAAGGACATATGTGTACCGTCCAGTATTAGAGCCAGTGATCAATACAGCTTTTTTATGGGTCATATCAATGATGTACGATAGTGGGTACCTTGTACATCGGAAAACCTCTATCGGTGGGACAATGAAGCAGCAATAATTAGCTGGCAATTCATGGCATGCGTATATGTGTTGCTGTCGGGCACTCTGTCTCATTTTATATGTCTATAGAGTTTTGTATCTGATGCTTAGCTCATATAGCCTCGAATATATTCTAGTTCTTCGATCTTGTGAAGATAATCCCTGATTCTTGAATTCTTCTTCGAAATTTGGTAAGTATTACATTATTCACATGAGACATCAATGACTCAATTTTAGGAAAGCTTGGATGATAGATGTAAGCAAGCGTGGATATACTTGTCATCCAAAGCAGTTTTGGAGTGCATCTACTTTCTCAAGGAGCCCCGTTTCGGCTTGTTTTTCGCAGTCGACGATACGCATTCCGATCCGAGGGCAATAACCTGCTAGGTACCACCTGACATATTCTACATCATCAGATAATGTGCCGTGAAAGTGTGTGTTGCTCACTCTGTGATAGCTCACACAGAGTGGCACCCTGGGTAGTCATCATCACAGCTGCGCAAGGACTCAAAACGACACACCTATTTCTGGCCCTTGAAGCGAATTAGGGATAGTTCCCCACGGTGGGCGTCAGGCCTCCATGCTTCGATAAGTTTCGATTTCACGTCTGATCGGTGGGGAGTGGATAAAAAGGAGAATGCTATAAGCCATGTATAAAGATCAAAGAGGACAACAACGATGTTTACCGCAATAAAGTCTCTCATTCCGCGCCCCAAGTCAAGATCTTCGCCAACGAAACCAAAGCACGATATGGCACCTCCCAGCGTTAATGTTCCGAACGGTACTATTGAAATTACGATGCTAGCCGATTTGATTTCATCGTCGGTCAAGGACATCGTCGGCGAGTATCAGAGCGCTGGACACGACGTCCCGTCTCTGTCCTCAACCGAACCGGGGCCATTTGACGCACCTCATCTCCAATCTGCGAAATTGGCGAAGGCAATTCAGATCATCGAAGCCGCTTGCGCCCAGCTCAGTTTCGCTGTAGCTAATCCTGGACACGTCGTTACCAATGTGGGTTCAGAACTCCCCGCTCTATTTCGCGGTGTTCATTCACTGACCTTTTCTTAGAAATCGTATGGAGTGCGTGTCACTTCTCCGCTGTCATCGGGGACATGGCCTCTGGAGCTAATTGTCTTTCAATAGTATGAGGAGCCTGTCGCGTTCCAGGTTGTTACCCAGGCAAAGATCGCCGATATGCTTATCGGCAAACCAGAAGGACTCCCCGTTGAAGAACTGGCAAAACGGTCGGGGTTAGACCCCAATAAATTAGGTCGCATCCTCCGCATGCTGGCGACGAAGCACTGCTTCCAAGAAGGTAGGTCATCATATCAACTGTCCGTTGCATGAAAGCTCGAACTTACGGAGTTACTCGCAGTCAAGCCGAATGTGTTCGCAAATAACCGGCTTAGCATGCCTTTGGCTTCAACCAACCCGGTATCTGGTTTAGTGGGACATATGTTAGTCATACAGAATATCTGTCATTTTCGGGCGCTCATACCAGAGACAGGACGGACGAAGTGATCAGAGCAGCCGTATTACTCAATGATACGTTGACGGACCCCAAATCCGCGATGTCCACTTCGGCGGATCAGAGCGCTTTCTATCGTGCCCATGGTGTTTCACTCTTTGGGTTCTATGATACTGTCAGTGAATGTCATTCGTGTCTAGATATAACTGACGGCCACTTCTTTGTTGATAGCCTGCGGGAGAGAAGGTCCATGATGTGAGCTCTTGATTCTTGCAATTATGGAACCGAGATCGATCAACTGACAAATGAACTCACAGCGCTTCGCTCAAGCCATGGTCGGCTGGGGAGAGGTGACTGGCAGGGCTATGTTGCCGAAATGTAGGCGTTTTACCACTCTCTCGACGACGTATAGCAGAATACTTTCTTTCTTTCAGCGTATGCTTGGGAAAAGGTTCCAGCGGACGCAACAATCTGTGATGTTGGCGGTGGAAATGGCCATGCGATGCTTGGTCTCATGAAAGAATTCCCTCAGCTTAAGGTCGTCCTCCAAGACTTACCTGCTGTGGTTCAACAAGGCAAGGATGTGAGCGTGAACGACACATAAAACAATGCGCAATGGACTCACGAAACTGATGGCAGTACTGGCAAGCCGAGCGCCCAAAAGCGATTGAGGATCAACGCGTCGAATTTGTACCAATTGACTTCTTCAAGGATCAACCAGTGGCCAACTGCGATTTCTACTATGTGAGTCCCATGCGCGAACTATTACCGAGACCTTGCTCACCTGTTTTATCGAAGTTACGCCACGTTCTGCACGACTGGCCCACGAGCGAATGCATGAAAATCCTCACTAACGTGCGCAAGTCCATGGCACCGGATAGCCATCTACTTATCCGTCAGTCACGTACTGCACACACGATAATTGTAGTGTAGCTAAATCTTTCTGGCATGCAGATGAATTTGTTTTGCAACATGCCGTTCGCGACCCCGCTGTCGCCAATCAGGTCAGACACTTTATACCTTTGCATAGAATAGTTCGCTGAACAGATAGAATAGGCCCCCGAGCCACTTCTTGCTAATTATGGAATGGGTCGCATCCGCCTGTATCAGCAAGACATGAACATGTTGAACATATTCAACAGTCAAGAACGAACGCTGCAAGAGTTCATCGACATGGGGTGAGTTCTCTTGATCGACTAGTACTGAAATTTGTTTGCTGAAACCGTGTCCGTTCCCAGAACGAAAGCAGGATTCAAGTTCGAGAAACTTTGGGATTCAGGAGAGGCGGGACTCGTGGAGTTCAGTGCCGCCTGACGTAGAATAGAAATAGCCACGACTGAATTTGTTGACATACATTGCAGGCTTTGTATGACCTATTTATTTCCAGAATTCAGAATTCATCATGTTCGATATGCCACACGAGAGCAAGCCAGCCAGAATTCAGAACCGCCTTCCTCAGACCAACCAAGCGGCCCTAAATCACATTCGGCGCATGTTAATAGCTTGATTTTGCGGCCTGACGAACATAAGGATATAACAGGATGGTACTAAGCGGACGATAGCATACCTAAATCCGTGAGCGGTTGTACAGGGCGGGTAAATCCAACATTCTCAAATTCCATTGGGCTCGGGGTGATTAACCACCACTGAGTGGTTTCCGGAGGAGTGGGGAGTACAGGGAGATGTGGATTTTGATGCCCAGTCGGCTCCATCTGAGAAAATACGTTAGATGTAGTTGAAGAGATCGAATTATTTCTCACCTGAACACTCGCCCGTTCTACCCACTTCCCGACACCTTGCTTCAGGATCACGCTGCCACAATCACCTCGAGGGCAAAGTAAATCATATTTGTTGGTTGAAACATCACTTGACGATGATGACTGCAGAACACCAGAGATCCCATCAGGGAAGTCACTGATCAACTTTGAAGATGGTGCAGCGCGGGGACGTTGTAAAGCCTCCAATACCGTTGGTGAGATTTTTTGGCCAGCTCCCGGAACTTGAGGTGTTTTTACAGTAGATTTCAACGGCGCAGTCAACGTCTTCCTCACCTCAAACCACGGGAGTGGGCCATGTACTACGTGACTCTTGCCCAGGTTCTCGAAGCCTGCCTTTTCATAGAATGGCACGAGATGATCATGTGCGATAAGCACGACGCGCTCCCATGTGGCAGTCCCCTCCGTTCTGGCAGCCTCGAGATGTGACAAATACTCCTTGAGGAGCGCCTGCCCTACACCCTTCCCTCGGTAGGTGGGCGACACACACACAGAGTGAATGCACACAGAAGACGAACCGGGGACGTGGCTTGTCATCGAGTCGTGGGTGAGTGATTCATCGGGTGACTGGGTTGCACACACGTATCCTATTAATGTTCTTGAGTCTGATTGCAGTTCGTAAGCTCCAAGAAACAGTTGCGGAGCTTGAGATTGGCGGAATCTGTAGATGGGTTCTGAGAGGAGTGTATGGAACGGACGTTAAGCAAATTCAGATACCTGAAACTTGATTCTGATCCAGCTTCCTCCGGTATAAATCCTGATATAAATCAGATTCTGTAGATGGAGGAAAAGACGCGTATATATGCACCTGTCGCCTCAATCTCCAGAGCAGCTGGTATGTCGCTGGCGGGAACATAGTCGAAAATGATGTGGGTCATTTTAGCTCTATAAGATTATGGTAATAGATAAGCACTGTGCTTCGTTCAATTCTGGCCGCAGTGGGTGAAGACAGCAGCTGGAGGAACGGCGACTTGGACGATCGAGGAGGTGAACGTTGAACGTGTGGCGGTCCAAGCGTTCGGGGATGAGTCATATCACATGATCACAGCGGGAGGCAGTTCTGAGTTCAAATTTACAAAACATGAGTGATACAAGAAGTCTCCGCAGAGTTATTACATAAATAAAAACAAGAATTCCGAGCTGGATTTTTGCGACATCAAACTGCATCAAACTGCAGTGAACTCGACCAGACCAGCCTCTCCCGCATCCCACAATTTTTCGAATTTAAAACCAGTTTTCGTTCTGATGGTGAAATTTCAGACCTCGCTATCTTGTGGAAACACGAAACTAAAATGAGCTTACCCCATGTCAACGAACTCTTGCAGAGTGCGCTCTTGACTGTTGAAAAGATTCATCATGTTCATATCTTGTTGATACAACCTGATTCGTCCCATTCCATAGTTTGCAAGCAAGGGTTCTGGGGCCTTGTAATGTCAGAATATAAAATAAAGACGCTTAGGATGCTTATAGCTAACCTGATTCGCAACGGAAGGATCCCTTACAGCATGTTGAAGAACGAACTCGTCTTCAAAAATGAATTTCTGATGAGTAATAGTGTCTAACGCGTAATATGATTTGACCTCACGAATGAGTAATCGACTGGATGAGCCCATTGACTTCCGTATTTTAGTAAGAATTTTCAGGCAATCACTAGTAGGCCAGTCGTGGCTGAGATTATCATGAATCAGCCTGAGCACAAAATCCCACCGAGAATCAGAAGACTTACAGGACGTGGCGCAACTGTCGAAAGCAAGAAAGCAACCAATATTAGATGAGAGTAAATCAACGCAAAGGCCTGTTCTGATGACTCACGTAGTAGAAGTCGCATCCTGAAACAGGCTGGTCAGCGAAGAAGTCAATCGGCACAAACTCAACGCGTTTCTGGTCAATTGCTTCCGGACGCTCAGTCTTCCAATACTGATAAGTAAATCAACATTCATCGGGTGCAGTCGACATCAAAAAATGCTGCGATCAGGAAGCTTACATCTCGTCCCTGTTGAACGACAGCAGGAAGATCCTGCAGTATAACTTTGAGTTGAGGGAATTTTTTAACAAGCCCAAGCATGGCATGGCCGTTTCCTCCACCGACGTCACAGATGGTGGAATCAACAGGTACGCTCTCCCATGCATAGGCTTATAACAGCTTGGTCAAAGAGAATAATTTACATATCCAGAACAGTTTGCTCACATTTCGGCAGCATGGCTCTCCCGGTTACCTCTCCCCATCCAACCATAGCTTGAGCGAACCTCTACAATATACATATGAAAACCTGCGATCGTACTGCTAGACAAATAAACATAAAAACCTACATCTCTTTTGGTCTCTCCTGTCGTCTGTGAATACAACTTGAGCTTGTAGCCGAGAGATAAAGTAAACACTATGCTCACTGTGTCATAGAAATCAAAGAAAGGAATTTTAAACGCCCGATAGAAGGCACTGTCGTCGGCTGAAGTAGAGAAAGCGGTCTTGGGATCCCTCATCGTATCACCAAGCATCGAAGCTGCTTTGAACGATTCATCCGTCCTGAAAGAGAAATGAACATAATAAATTGAAGGGAAATAAGTTACCAACATGTTTCCGATGAGCCCAGACACAGGATTCATCGAGGCCAGTTGCATGCTTATCCGATTATTGGCAAAGACGTTTGGTTTAACTAAATGTCTCCGTCAGAATGAAGTTACAGAGTAGAGTGTACAGACTCACCCTCCTGAAAACAATGTTTTGTGGCAAGCATCCGAAGAATGCGACCAAGCCTATTGGGATCGAGCCCTGATTGCTTTGCTATCTCGTCTACAGACAGCCCATCAGGCTTGCCAAGAAGTATATCTGCAACATTTGCAGTGGTAACGACTTGCAAACCCGCTGGTTCCTCAAACTACAGTTGCCCTCCTGAGAGTGAACCTCCTGTTGACCTCAGGATAGAAAAAATTCACACGTACGCCGTAGGATTTCTACTCGGCCTGACGATTAGTTTCAAGGGGTACGAAAATCTGGATTTTACACGCACATTTGTCGCAACATGGCCAGGATTGGCCACAGCAAAACTGAGCTGAGCGCATGCTGCCTCAACTATCTGAATCGCCCTTGAAAGCTTGGCAGATGCAAGATGAGGCGCATCAAATGGCCCTATTTCCGTCGACTGCAACAACGGTATGTCGTGGCCCGCAGTTTGATATTCGGAAATGATCTCCTTTACTGCCGAATTGATGAGGTCCGTCAGCTTTGTTACCTCTGCAATTCCTTGGAGAGCGTTGGCTGGTATCGTCATTTTGCGAAGGCAAGGCTGGATTGTGAATGTCTCGGAGGGTATCGCTAATTGATACTGCTTCAATAGCTTCCATTTATACATTGGATCTACTTGTTTCTCCAGTGCCATTGCATCTTGAATGGTTTTCCCTAAGAATTACAAAATGTATCTTGCTAGTGTGAGCTTTCGGGACACCGGTGGAAGGTCGACGCTCACTAGTACGTTTCCACCAAGTGGAAGTCATCAATCTCCGGGATGCCATAATGTGTGAATGGGATAGTAATACAATTTCACGCCGATCTTCGATGAAGTGCTTGAGAAAACACTCTTTCGAGGTGACGATGTCGTGGCTCAGGTGGAGAAGAATGGGTGGCATATTTCTCATGGACTGTCCAGCATCTATTAATAAATTGACGGCATCATAGGAAGAGCCAACGGTGCCTGTGTCTCCGCAAGGACCATATGACGATTGACACTTGTACGAATTGACTGGGTCTATTTAAGGTTTATTGCTGACACTGGTAAGTATCTGCTTTTTGGCGTTTGGAACTCAGTTCCGAGTGATAATCAGCTCTCAGCGCTCAGCGCTCACCAGGCGCATTTATCACCAACCATCATTGCTTCGGTCACCGAGTAATTTATTCGTGGCCGATACATTCAAAAGTTTGTAGTACTGAAGAGCGATAAGATGGGAATAGATCAAGGTCATCCTTCGTTCCTCTTTGATTCAAGTTCAGCCGAAGAACAGGCACCGTGGTTCTCTTCCGCGCTCATAACTCAGCCATTCCAGATTGGACGCGATGAAGTCCGAATCGGACGCTATGAAGGTACAATGGTGAAATAGAAAGAATACCTTCCTAAAAAAACGCGAGTTTTTCTCTCTCATGATGTATCAGAGCCTCCGAAGAAGCGCAGTCGATGGAAATGAATGATAACAATAATGGAATCAAGATATCAGATTTATGCAGCGTCGCTGGACATGTCAGTACACCAGCAATTTACTCCAGTACACCTTCGGAAGATGATGCTGAGAATTTGAATAGCAGTACCCCATGTCATCAGAACACATTTTCCATAAGGAACGTCCTTCCTTGGCGCCTCGACAGCACAATACCGAAACTGCGTCACTGGCTTATTATGGACATCTTCTTAATAGCTAAGTACATATTCATACAGATACTTAGGCGCTAATTGTACCAGCGATGAATTCACTGTTAGTACTTCATATACTCAAGAAAGCTCTCAGACGTTCAAAGATTCCGCTCAACGAAAACAAAAATAAGTTCTTTGGGTAGTTTTAATCAGCCTGAATGATCGGACTACGGCGAGTTCATTCTGGCAATTATCAATGCTGCAGGTGGAATATTGTGCCTCATATCCCAGATTGGTAGCAACATAATTGCGTTTTATTTCCACTCGAATCTATTAATGAGTTTCCTGTTGTTTTGATGAGGGATGCAATTGCAGCGCTTATATATAAGTCAAACATCTGAGACCCAGAGTAGGGTGTATAAATCAGATTAGCTAGCTAGCTATAATGTCGTCTCCTTTCGTCATTTTAAACGCCTCAGACCACCCAAACATTCTTAAGACCGATGTCCTCATTATCGGAGCTGGCCCAAGTGGGCTCATGGCAGCTCAGGCTCTGGGCCGCCTCGGTATTGACGTTACAGTTATTGAGCGACGGTGCGTTCTACTATGTATCTCAGGAGTTAACGGAATGTCTTGATGAAATTACCCCTACTGCACAGAGCGCCCGGAGAAGCCTACGGAAACGCCGATGGTCTCCAACCACGGACGCTTGAGATATGGCAGGGGTACGGAATGCTAGAAACAATCGCCGCTAAAGGCACTCGAATGATTGCAATGGTATTGAAATCTAAGTTTAAAATTGCTAGTATCTCTCTTGCTCATCACCTAATTTTAGGTAGGATACGAAAGATCGAAAAGCACTGGATGCCTTGTGCGCTCTCAGCCGTCGAGCAATGTGGTCGTTAGCAGTCGATATCCCTATGAGATCACAGCGTCTATTTCGGACATCGAAGCCACCCTTCGCGAAAGCGCGGAAAAAGCACATGTCAAGTTCATTCATTCGTCCTGGCCAGTGTCTCTCGAAATAGACGAATCAAAGAGTCACGACAAATGCACTGCCGATGAATTCCCAGTAAAGGTACTGTATAACACAGAGCTTTAATATGACATCATAATTGAATGCAACGTTTTAGGTGACTGTCGAGACTGCCGTAAGTTGCGACGTCTGGGAACTTAAAAAAGCTTCTAATGCGAACTCTACGTGGCAGTGCTCTGCTGGCGAGGACAACCGTCATAGAACTATCTCGTCGAAGTATGTGGTCGGTGCAGATGGTACGCAAATTGAATTCAGTGCCAGTGTCCTCTCACGTCACGGTTTGGTGTCTCATCAAGCCTTCTAGGTGCATACTCATGGGTTCGGCGAGCACTGGATATCACAATGGATGGGGAGCAGACTGGTAGGCCTTCGGTGTATAATGCAGACAGCCAGTTTTAACTCGTCGATAATTCAGAGGACGTCTGGGGTGTTGTAGATGTGATTATGAAGACGGACTTTCCCGATTACAGATTCAAGTGCATTATTCAAGGGTCAGCCGGGCCCGTAGTGGTAAGCGTTGATATTAGCGAAAGGCTCGCCACACACATTGACACTATTTGCATGAAAACAATCTAGATTATCCCTCGTGAGGGAGATAAAGTACGAATTTACATCAGCATGGCAGCGTCAGACCACATTTCCCGACGAGATGATGGTCGCCTCGATAAATCAACCTTTGACCATCGCGAGATCCAGCGGAAGATATTAGAAGTATGACTGTACTTTTCTCGATGTTCTGAAATTCTGATATTCATGTCTTACAGCGGATCAAGGAACGGCTTGCTCCTTTTTTTGTTGAGTTTACTCACGTATTCTGGAGCACCATTTTCTCCAGTGTGTATTGTATTCTGCACTCAATTACGAATCTACTGATTATGCAAAAGCCGCTCAGAAGGTTGCCTCTAAGTTTTCTTTCAAGAACAGAGTTTTTATTGCTGGTGACGCGTGCCATACGCATTCACCTAAGGCTGGTCAAGGAGCTAATGCATCCATGGGAGACTCTCATAATTTAGGTGTGCATTTTCTTTCGTTCTTCTCGTCTACTCTAAAATCTAAGACCCTTCGACTTCATGTGCTTAGCTTGGAAGCTTGCCTACGTCCTCCGACATTGGGCCAGCCCCTCGATATTAGAAACATATGAGGATGAAAGGCGCGCCTATGCTTTGGAATTGATTTCGTTCGATAAGGTGATCTCAACCTCACTGGAAGGAGGAACTGCAGCAGATTATCAACGGTACGAAATTTAAATGTCCCTCTTCAGGTCAATCGCTAAATCCTCCTTCAATAGAATTTTGCACAAGCAGAATCTGTTCACCAGGTAGGCATTTGGTTGACCGAATATAGAGACGACTATTGACACTAGAGTATCTTCAGCGGCACTGGGATCAGTTATTCATCTTCAAATCTGACTGTACAAATAAATCCTCCAAGATCTTCTGGGAGTGTGGGCGCTGGAGAGAGGTTCCCCTTTGGTCCACTTGTGCGGCTCGCCGACTGGCACCCCTTTGACTCCCAGGACCTCGTCCCTTCGGACGGCAAGTTTAAGCTGATTCTCTTACCCGGTAATTTGCTTCACACGGAATCGAAAGAGATTCTCCATCGGTTTTGTAGAACATTTCAGAACGCGATGCTAAAGCGAGTAGACAATCTACTTGGCGATTTGAGTGGAGTGAGGAGTCGCCTATCGATCTGCACAATTGCTCGCAATCTAAAAGAAGATATAACTTGGAAAGATGTCCCTCCTAAGCTGGTGGAGTCTTGGAAATGGTGTGTAAAGTTTATATCTGTAAGGTCGTTTGAGCACTCAGATGATCCCATAGTTGCTTCACAACAGACAGCCTCGGGGAAAATGATGACTTTTACGAAAAATTTGGAGTGTACCAGGATGACCAGACGGCCATGGTACTGGTGCGACCGGACGGTTATATTTCGATGATTGCAGGATTGGATTACCCCGAGATTGCCGAGCTGGTGCTTTCCTATCTATACACTCTTTAGCAATTTTGAAGTCGCGATCTAGCCTCCAATTCACTATCATGCATCGCATATTCGTACACACTCAAGTAGACGTCAAAATTTTCGTGACTTCTGTTTCTACGGCTCCAACGTTCCGCAGCTTTTCGGGTGTATGCCGTGTGGACCCTTTCCCCTCATATTGGCACAAATCACACTCACAGGTTCTTGCCGCATGTAACACTGTCGCATTCATAAGTGGGGCGTCGGCAAACGAATCCTAACCTCTCGAGAAAAAAATCTGTATCCTTGGTCTTACCTGCTATCCACGACTTAAAGTTCAATTCAATTCTATAGTTATAAAGGACTTGGACCAGCTGCGAAGTACTTAGCACGCTGCTATTCCCACACACAGAATCGGATGATATTGCGGTCTAGCATCTCTCACTCTCACTAGAGTCCCGTTCCATAGAGTTGGTTCATTTGTCGGCTTATGTCCAAATTGCTGCCATTGTTCGTTCACTCAGGACTCGCATGTGACTATCAGCCCCGGGTGCAGACAGCTGGAAGAGAATATGAATATGATCGATTCAGTCTATACCTCGCATTGTGGGCACCAATCGGTAGAGAATAAGGGACTTATTTTGTTTCGCCTGGACCTTGGTTTTGAAGCTCAAGGTTTTGATAAATAAGGTAGAGACATAACTTGAACTTGAGAAAACATATGCTAATTGATGTTTGGTAGCGGTCACGACGTACATAGCGCCCATCTATCTAAGTTTCGTTTCATTACAGAAAGCAGGCAAGTGCCAACTACGTTTTACTAACACCATATTCGAGGACTGACATTGCGCGTTGGGTCATCAATTTCTAAGAAATGGTAAATTCAACAAGGCCCGCCTCTCCTGCGTCCCAAAGTCTTTCGAACCTGAACCCAGTTCTCTTACTATACATTAACTGATGAGTTGCATTATACGCTATTATGATGAATTCACTAACCCCATATCAATGAACTCTTGCAAAGTTCTTTCTTGGCTGTTACAGCTATTGAGCATATTAATATCCTGATTATAAGCCCGGATGCGAGCCATTCCGTAATTTGCAAGGAGAGGTTCTGGAGCTTGGTTGGGAATGGAAGGATCCCTGACGACATGCTGGAGAACAAGCTCGTCTGTGAACGGACTGGGGGTTAGTATCGACACAGTTAACAGTAAAGCTATCACTTACGAATCAACAATCGGCTGGATGGCCCCATCGACTTTCGAATACCAGCGAGAATCTTCAAACAGTCACTTGTTGGCCAATCGTGCCTACGTTGGCTGCGGTAAGACCGGCGCCTAATGTGGGAAAGTTCGTGGGACTCACAGAACATGGCGCAGCTGTCGCGATCAATTAGTAACTGTGCACGGACGTCTGACTTTATTAGTTGCTCACATAGTAATAATCACATTCGGCCACGGGCTGTCCATTGAAGAAGTCGATTGCCACAAAGTCCACGCGTTTGTTTGCAATAGCATTGGGGTGCTCGATTTGCCAGTACTTGAAATGACCCTGATAAGCGATGGAAGAGAACACTATCAAACCACTAACACACCTCTCGGCCTTGTTGAACTACAGCAGCCAAATCCTGCAAAATAATCTTAAGATGGGGGAACTTCTTCACAAGTCCAAGTGTGGCATGTCCATTCCCGCCTCCGATGTCGCATACGACCGAGTCAGAAGGGACTTTATCCCATTCATAAGCTGCGAAAAAATGAATCTCAACCGTTTGGTATTTAAAAATGGTGAGGTAAAGCGTACATTGGGGAAGCATGGCCCTTCCAGTTACTTCTCCCCAGCCGACCATGGCCTGTGCGAAACGCTAAGGGAATTGTCATTGAGTCAAGTGCCTTTGTTCCACATAATGTTGTTAATGGGCACTTACATCTCTGAATTTCTCGCCTTCGGGCTACATAGTTTGAATATCAGACGAATTTAATATTTGGAGACGGATGATATGACTCACAGTATCATAGTAGTTGAAGATCGAGACACCATGCGCACGATGGAAAGGACTATCGTCCGCAGAAGTAGAGAACCCTGTTTTAGGGTCAAGCAAAGTCTCACTCATCCTTACAGCTGCTTTAATCGTTTCTCCGCTCCTAATAAACCACAAGTCATCGACGCCAGTACATGATCAGTACTATTAAACTTACAAATTTCCAGCCAAACCTGCAACGGGGTCCGTAGAGACGAGTTTCATGCTCAATCGGTTGTTCGCAAACACGTTCGGCTTAACTAACAATACGTGATTTCTTAACACCAATTTTTATTGAACAAGAGAACCACATACCTTCTTGGAAGCAATGCTTTGTTGCCAACATTCTCAAGATGCGACCGAGCTTGTTGGGGTCGAGTCCCGCTTCTTTGGCCAATTGCTCGATATGCAGTCCATCAGGTTTTCCCGCAAGAATGTCGGCGATCTTTGCATTGATGACGAGTTGAAACGCAACCGGTTCTTCGAACTAGACACTTCGTTGACCCCTAAGAGACTTTAAAATACACTTTATGGTACGCACCGAGTAGGCTTTCTGTTGGGAGGGCCGGTAAGTTTGGGGTGTTATGAGGTTTGGAAACGTCCGTGCGTACATTTGTAACCACATGACCAGGATTGGCAACTGTGTAGGTCAGTTGTGCACAGGACGCTTCGATTATCTGAACCGCTTTCGACAACTTAGGCGATGTAAGGTGGGGTGCATCAAACGGCCCCGTTTCAGTAGAGAACAACGAAGGAACGTCGTGTCCAGAACTCTGGTATTCGTTTATGACGTCCTTGACGGAAGAAACGATGAGGTCTGTGAGCATGCCTATCTCAATAGTGCCATTGAAAGTATTGGAGGACGGTGGCGCCATTGTGTGCTTGAATCGTCAGGATGATGAAAAAATGAAAAAGATTGAGATTACCTATCTACCTTGTTTTTGAGTCCTTTATACATGGAATCGCCTCGGATTCCGAATGACCATGCGCAAAATCTAATTGCCCATGAATATTTCTTTCAGAGACTCGCTGTGTGTATTGTATAAATATGATCGACTCTTTGTAAGAATGTGGGAGTGATATAATACGTGAGAGATGTTGCATGGACGATTGAACATGTCTCCCTTCTTCCTTCGAAGTTCAAAAGACGTTGTGGACTCTGGAGGAATAACGTGGCATTAACTTTATGGTTTCCCAGGCGCAGAAATATGATCCCAAAGTTAGTTAGATGCTTGTGGTTTACATGTCCCGTCACCCGATGAGCCGTAGCTATAGCTAATTCATCTCTTCTACTTTTATGTTAATCAACACAGTTCGATTCCTCTGGGATAAAAATGACGGCTTTGAAATACAAATTCGTACATTGACATGCAAATGGATGTGAATGAGTACTAGTGGCGAGAAGGAACGAGAGCATAGCGGACTAACTTGTTACTTAGTGCATCGGCTAATTTGAATGCATGCACTGGCACTGTGACAACTAAAAATACAATTTATTCCGCATTCCCTCTCACTGCGAAATCAATCACAGATTTCGCACAGTCAACGTCAAAACGAAACTGAATCGATTACCGGAGCCTGGTTCAATCAACGATTTTCGAAGATCTAAGCTCAACTCCCACAAGGTCTTGGCAATGGTGGCATCTCTTCAATTCCACAATATGAAAGCCTCTCGTGATCCAAGGGTTACGCGGGATAATCCCAGCCGGATGGGCGCTTTCCCACCTTGTAATTTGACAATGTATATTTAGTTTAAGACAGCTTTTTCTCAACCCTTCAGTCTGTTCACAACGCCCTGCTCAATCCCAAACTCCAGATTAGGACATGGATAATATCAGGCTCTTACGCGCCGTTTTGAACGAGTCGCTAGACGCGCTCGAAGCGGCCTGCGCATCGAAGTCGGTATCGTTTCCCTCCCTGGACGAGCCGTATGTACCGAATTCAGACTCGGAGATTTTGTGCACGACCCCCGACATCTGTGCTATTATTGATAAAACCGTCGCTGCGTCGTACCAGCTCATATGCACTATTCGCCATCCGTTTCTCAATCTAGCAGACGCCTCTAGCGGGGTATGTTTGCTTGGATGATCTAATGCAGCACTGAATAGAAGAAATGAATCTCTAGTATCATCTTGCTGCTTGCCTCCGTGTGGCAGAGAAGTTCAACCTCCCGGAAATTCTCAAAGCTGCGGGACCATTCGGGCTTCACGTAGATTCCATCGCTCTCAAGGCACACATAGAGGCTACTAAACTAGGTGGGTAATACTGCGTATCATTACCAAAAAAAATTGAAATTTAATCATATCTTCGGATTCTCAGCACGAATTCTACGGGTCCTCGCCACTCACCATATCTTCAAAGAAGTTAGGCCTGATATCTTCGCAAATAACAGGATCTCGTCGTACTTTAGCACCAGTAAGACAGCGGAAGAGATTCAAGCCGAGTGAGTATGTTTGTCCATTGGACCAGT
The DNA here is from genome assembly GCA_015484465.1 of Pholiota conissans. Lineage (NCBI taxonomy): Eukaryota > Fungi > Basidiomycota > Agaricomycetes > Agaricales > Strophariaceae > Pholiota > Pholiota conissans. The sequence goes on from MU155211.1 coordinate 89,344, forward strand.
CGCGTCTCAATCTTTCTTTACACAGCCCGGCAGGGAAGTACCGCGATAATTCAGATGCGGCAGCTGCAGGTTACATTGGGACTTTGTAAGAAGGTACTAACGGAGTCAGGGTCAATAATCGCTTACTTTATCTTTATCCATGTAGCACGGATGACGTCTTCAAGGCTTCCAGCTATTTGTTAGAGGATCTGGAGGATGAACACACTGGCAGAGGGTTTTCATCCACGGCGGCCGCTTTTCAAAAAGCTCTCGACACACAACAAGACTATTTTTCCTGGTTAGAGAAGCGGGGCAACGAATACCGTTTCACGCGCTATGGTGCCTGCATTCAAGGAACATCGCTCTGGGATCCTCCTGATACCGTGATTCAAGGTACGGTACGCTTCCATTATTCCAGAAAATGATTGTTCATTCTCGCCCCCAAGGCTTTGATTGGGCGTCTATTGGGCGTGACGGTATAGTCGTTGATGTGGGTGGTGGCTTAGGCGCTCCATCCATGATTCTAGCCAAGACGTTCCGGGATCTTCAAATCATAATTCAAGATAGACCTGCTGTCGTAAGCCAGGCAGAAGAGGTAAGTTTAATTGTCTAGAATCTTTCCATACTTTCTTGACTTGAACTTTTGGTAGTTTTGGAGGAAAAGTTACCCAGACGGATTCAATTCTGGTCGCATATCTTTTATGGGTGAGATTTCCATTGGACGTTATGATAACAAGCCTCATAGAAATTTTATGTCGTAGCACACGATTTCTTTGAGCCGCAGCCAGTCCAAGGTCCATCTATCTTCCTTGTCAGAACTATTTGCCACGACTGGCCAGACGAACTAGTGGTAAAGATCTTGTCAAATCTTCGTTCAGCCGCAAAATCTTCTACACGTCTAATTATGGCGGATTTTGTCTTGCCGTATGCTTGCCCTGTAGAGGACATACCTACCTCAGGATTAGAGCAGACATCAGTGTCCACTTCTGGCATACCATCACCGCTATTGAGTAATTTGGGTAAGGCAGGGTTCAATGCGTATTATATCGACATGACGGTGAGTATTCATTCCTTTCATTGCATCACTCGCTATATTTACCCCGACAGATGCAAGTGTTGCTAAACGGTCAAGAACGCACTTTGTCTCATCAAGTGAACTTAGCGTCTAAGGCAGGATGGGAAGTTACTAATATCAATAGGATACGGAACTCATACTTCGGATATCTTGTTGCGGGTCCACTTCCTGCAAAATGATGCCGTTGACGGTGGTAGCATCATCATTCGGGTGAGGTATACAAGTCCGATAACAATTGTACGGATTAATATGTACCCGGGCGCAATCAATAAGCATTAGAATACGATTAACTTGAAGCTCTTGCACTGCGATTACACGCAGGTTAAAGCTTCTAAATCGCTTAAAAGATCATGTCAAACCACGCGGCGTGGCACGCGCTGCCCAATGGACCATCGATGTACCCAGCTAAAAAAAAAGGGAACCGGGGCAGAGGATGCTTGGCTGAGCCTCACCTCCGTTGTTCTAACCTTTTCGGGTATCGTTCTTGGATATATCTTACTTGGGAAGATCGAGTATGCGTGTAGTGTTTTACTTTAGTGAAAAATTGTGGAACATCTAATGCAATACCGTCGTAGAAGATTACAGGGATTACCGAGCATATAGAGCTATACAGATATTATAAACAGTGTGACGTCGAGGTGAGATTAAGTCACAAGGTGCCCGCGAGATCGCGGGCCGTAGCATTTGCACGATGTACCTTGTCGTCCTGACACTACGAGGAAGTCCATGCAAAAGTACAATTCTTTCAAATCTGTATACAGCCGTCATAGATTGATGTGTTGTCGAGTATTCTCTCAGCTGTTCATATGTCCAAGTTGAAGGAATATGATTTGAATTTTCCGCGGAGAACTCAGGCCTCGAGGTCTCATGATCGACGAATTTTGAATTGGGTGGAAGAGGCTAAAAATATTCATGTACAGTATGATGCTATTTTTAGATCTGTCCTAGCTTCACCTTTCTGACGAAGCGATTTACTGCATAAGATTCCTGCTGTAGACCAAGACGTGATACTGATGCGGCAATGCTCGATTCTATTAGAATAACAGGTTAAATTATTAAACTTTGCATGATCAATAGTAATATCAAAAGTGTCTCGTTCTTACTATTGCGCTACGTGCACCCCATGAAAAAGCCACCAAACAGGCCAAGGAAGCAGATGGGTACTCTTCTCATTGATTTTTACCCAAAGTTCCGATTGAACTGCTGAGATATTACTGGCCTTCTATCGAAGGACGCTTTCGTGCAAAGTCCGTCAAGGACTCCGGGTGATAAATTCTCAAGTACGACAAAGCAATGCAGCCGAAAGGAAGGTATCACACATTATCTCGGACTCAGAACTTTGTCAGGCAGGTCTGCATGCAGGTACTATGCAGCTAATGGCATGACTCGACTGCGCATACAAACATCTCGCTTATACTGGGACGACGAATCAAATTCTCAGAGTTCGGATTCTCTTCCTCTGTCGTAGACCGCCTAGTATATGTCTGTACAGTGATGCCATTCGTGTGAACGGTGACATATTTACTAGTGCATATCTCAGATCTGCCTTGTACTAACTAATAATACTGCAAATTGTAGAACTTCACCTCATTGTCGAGGAGGGTCATTCAAAGAAATTTTAGCGATCGAAACCACGGTATCCTTCTACTGTATGGTCAGGTGGACTATCGGTAAGAAAAATAGCACCTAATAGCCATCTTGAAGCCCACCACGCCGCATCGGGAGGCAATTTCTCTGAACTATTTCAGTGTGAACTTTGTCTTGAAAGTAGTCGTGCTGCCTGTTTCTCTCAGAGGATGCGATTATAAAGCTCTTGCAAAACAAGGACTAGCCAGTAAACCTGAAATGTCATCCGTCAATTCAACGAATTTAAAATATTCCATTACCGATGTCGTTATAGTCGGAGCTGGACCAAGTGGCCTTATGGCTGCTCAAGCTCTTGGGCGACTCGGAATTGATGTAACACTTGTGGAGCGAAGGTAAGTATATCTTCGAAGAACAGATATATTCACTCACCCTCCATTTGTTTAGAGGTCTGGGTGAAGCGTACGGGAATGCTGATGGACTTGTTCCACGCACCATGGAAATTTGGCAGACCTATGGAATGCTTGAACCGTTCGAGGCAATAGGTAATCCTATGATTGGGATGGTGCGTCGCCTGTGATAGGGAACATACCTGGCCTTATTTCGCTCATATAAAACAAGGTGGCATACGAAGTATCGAAGGACGACGGGGCCCTTGTACGATCGCGGCCGTCGAAGAACGTCGTTGTTTCTAGTCGTTTTCCCTACGAACTGACAGGTTCGACCGCTAGTATAGAGGGTACCCTCAAAAAGAATGCAGACGATGCAAGCGTCAAATTTATTCAACCTGCATGGCCAGTTTCCCTTGATATAATCGAGGAAGCCGACGGTGAATACCCCGTAAAGGTGGTTTTCCAAAGTTTTCAATTCAACGCCCTTTCGTTTGTTCATTGGCTTCATATAAATTTGTAGATGACTATAGAAAAACCTAGCAACCAGAAATGCGCTTTTTGTGAAGGACAAGCTCACCCATTGCACCCAGACCCAAAGCAGGCATCGACTCCGCAAAGTTGTTCTTGTGCCAACACACAAGAGCGGAATTTAGAGGTGTTGTCCGCAAAATATGCTATCGGCGCCGATGGTAAGGACTGACATTGCCTCTACTTCGTTTAGTCTGACGGTTCGATAGGCGCTTATTCTTGGATAAGACGAACATTAGACATAGACATGGAGGGAGAGCAGACCGGTGCGCCAGTTCAACCTTGGCTGCAACTTTGAGTTATGAGCTCATGGTCTTCAAGAGGATGTCTGGGGTGTCGTGGACGTCCATCTGAAGACAGATTTCCCAGACACCAGGTTCAAATGCATCGTCCAAGCAGGTTCTGGTCCACTAATCGTAAGTCCTCTATTCTATGCTCATCCATACCGTTATTGATTGAGTTCCAAGATCATACCACGCGAGGACGACAAGATTAGGATCTATATTCAGATGTCCACTGCTGATAGAATTCCTCGTCGAGAAGATGGAAGGCTAGACAAAACTGCCTTCAAACATAGCGACATGTTAGAGAAAATCCTGCTCGTAAGTCGATTAAATTCGTCGAAATTGTACTGTAGAAAATGACTCGCATTGCAGCGCATCCGTGAGCGCCTTTTGCCGTTCAATGTGGAGTTCGAACAAGTCTACTGGAGCACGATCTTTGCCAGTGAGTATATTAGGATGACTTAGGGTATCATTAGGCTCACAAGAAGTGTCGCAGCCGCTCAGAAGGTCGCGGCTAGATTTTCATCCAAGAACCGTGTGTTCATAGTCGGAGACGCGTGCCACACACACTCCCCGAAGGCCGGACAGGGTGCGAACGCATCCATGGGAGATGCCCATAACTTAGGCAGGTCTAAGATAGTTCTCGTGGAAGATTTCCAGGTCAGCTAATGAATTAATTCTTTCCGTAAGCATGGAAGATTGCCTACGTTGTCAAAGGATGGGCCAAACCTTCTATTCTGGACAGCTACGAGGAGGAACGACGGCAATACGCACAGGCGCTAATTTCGTTCGACAAGGAGATCTCAACGTCCCTTATCGAGGATCGACCGGCTGCGGAATACAGACAGTTAGTTCGCTTTCTCAACCCGTTAATTTAACACAAAACTAAGGGTAGAATAGGACATTGCACAAGATGCAGATGTTTGGCAGGTAAGCGCCCGTCGGCTGATGTTGTATCAGTTCCCCCGGAAATGCTAATTGGCTTGTCATCAGTGGGATCGGAATCAGCTACGCAACGTCCAATTTGACACTTCCCCAGACGAAGCAATACGACGAAGTCGTAGCTGGCGAGAGGTTCCCTTTCGGCCCCATCGTTCGCCTCGCGGACTGGCGTGCATTTGACGCGCAGGACCTCGTCCCTTCAGACGGGAAGTTCAAGCTCATCGTCCTTCCGGGAAATTTGCAGAATCCCAAATCAAAGGCAGCGCTCCTTGACTTCGCAAGTGGGTATCAAAACGCGATTCAGAAGAGCGGCATGGACACAGAGGACAGCACCAAGACCAGGCTCTCGACCTTCACAGTCGCTCGTAACGCGAAAGAGGACATCCTTTGGACTGATATCCCTTCCGAGCTTGTCGAAAATTGGAGATCGTAAGCTGTCGTCTTCGCGCAACTGTCCGAGCTTGGTGACGATAGCTTTGCAGCTGTTTCGCGATTCACGACCTCGGTCTCGGAGGCGTTGACCTGTACACCAAGTTTGGTCTCGCCGAAGCTGAAGTTGGAGTCGCGGTCTTAGTTCGCCCTGATGGATACATATCCATTCTCGGAGAATTGGATTGCCAGCTTCCAGCGGTGGTGATTTCGTTCATCTACAATTTGTAAGGGCCTCTGGAAATCAAGTTTGCAGACTAGGATGTGCATTGTACTTTTGGGTGTTTGTGCCAATATACCAATTCTTTTGTTATCGTTTCGAAACTGGACAAGACGAAGCATTCCACGACAAGAAACCTATAGCCATCAGGGAACGTTTCAAATCTGAAAGCACATAGAGCGATCAGCACAATTAGGATAGAATCAAAAAGCATATACACCAAAGAAAGCGACATTAAAAGACCAAATAATATAAACGGTAGCACTTAACCGTACAACCCCATTAGTCATCGTCTATCACAATATAGTCAGCGTCGTTCGCTATCGCCTGCGCGGGCTGCACGTCGGGAGCGTCCACTTCCAATACGTCATCTGGCCCATCCATGGCAACGACACCGTCTTCCTCCAGCCTTCTGCGCTTGCTTGGGCTGGGTCCATCAATCTCGTGCTTACGCTTCTGCGCATTCGTAAATGACATTTTGGGTTTTTTAGGAGTAGGCTCGATGTCGATGACGCCATCGGCATCCTCTATCGGCAGGGGGCGTTTAGTTGATGTGCGTGGTGGAGTTTGAGGTGCAGGCGCAGGCTTGACTTTGCGCGTCGGTTGCGGGAGCGGGGATGGCAAAATATAAGCAGGTCCGTTTGGTGAATGATTTGGTCTGCGATATAACAGTGAGCTTCAAATGTAAGACAGATATGAACAAAGTAGAAGACGTACGGTAGAACACCCAAGCCAATGGTAATTGTAGACCAATCGCCTTCTTCGTCCACAATACTCAAAAACTTCCCCCGCGTCACATTCAGACTCTCCAAAGTACGCTCAAAATTGTCGTCCCAATCCGGATCGCTCAAGATACGTTTATCTTCATAAACGCTGACCTCCCTCTCATCGTTGCCCAAAATGCCCTTGACCACATCGCCCAGCAGCGTCCGAGAAGGATCGCACAGCAGCGTTGCATACGTGTCTCTGCAGACCCCACACTGCGGATTAGGTTCGCTGAGACGGATAGTGCTAAGGGGAACAGCAGGCTTGAATTGGAGATGCACATTCCGCAAATTTGCATGAGAGTTTTTGAGGAGGTGGAGAGCTTGGAGAACGATAAGACCAGATATAATGGCGTTGGTGGTGGCAATTGCTGGGATAATATTCCCGGCCATCTCTAGAACGGGTATAGATAAGGGTCTGGATAGCGAATATTATGATGAGCAAACAAACCTTTCACTTCCCATCGAGTCTTCCCCTCAATTCCGTATGCGTACGATCGCAGATTCGAAGAGGCAGTTACAAAGTCAAGTGTGTCTTCATCGTCTTTGTCAAAGGTGATAGTCTCCTCACCATTCCTCAAACGCGCGGCTAAACGATTCGTACTTATATAAGAAATAAAAGTTCTAAGTCAGCGTCATTACTTTCACTCAACGCGCATATGATAACATACCTTGAAATGAACAATTCCAGATTATCTTTCAGAGTCAACGCTCGCTGATCCTTCAAGTTAGAAGTATTCGTGACACCATTGACTTTCCCGTTCGCCGAGCTTGAAGCACCATTGGTAAGACTACTTCCGCTCGCGACGGCGTTGACGGCTGCGGGCGTCGCGTTTCCATTGATTTGGGTGCTGGGTTGGAATGTACCGTCTAAAATGGAATCATAGTCCAACGGAGTTGGTGGGGAGCGAGACTTCCACATGTCGGTCATGACGAGAAGATTCTTGATGTCAGCATTGAAAACCTACCATAAAACTAAGTGTGAGTTTAGGAATTCTGGGAAAGAAAAAACAGCGTACCTTTTGGAATGCTAATTTGGCCGCGTCAGCACTTTCTTTACTACGCAGGGCATCGCGGACCGCCTTGAAGGCCTGCGCTTCTTTTCGTAATGTCGCAATTTCTTGGGCTAGCAGAAAGAGTAAGTCCTCCGAAAAAACAACGCAAACTACCAAAACACACCGTTCTCGCCCTGCTTTTCCGCGTCATCCAGTTCTCCACCAGCATCTTCGTCCTCTCCAAAGAGCTGCCTAATAAGGTTAAAGAGCTAAGTTGGCATAACGGGGCGCACGGCGGTAGTGCGGCTAGGGTGTACTCACCCCATGAGATAGCTTTTGCTCCAAACGATGCAGTGGATGGGTTGGCTGGGCGTCGAGCGGATGGTGCACACCGGGAATGTCTTTGGCGTGGGCTTGGGAATACAGTCGAAGCACTCTGTGCTGTCCTGCAATGAATGGGCCTCAGAGAGCCCCTTCGTTTCGGATAGTAACAGAAGTAAAACGCACCTTGAGGAGAGGCTGGACCTGTCCAAGGTACCCAGCTGTCCCTGATTCCACCAGTGGGACTCGAGCAGCCATGCACATCTTATTGACGTGCCTACGAGCGTCTAGCGAATCATCGAAACGTAGGATAAGAGGATCTTGCCGGGTATCGAAGAATAAGACACACCCAGGTTGTCCAGCGCGTTCAGAACAATATCAAACTGTTGGAACCATTGTATATCGTACTGCGGTTCCTTGATATTGTCGTGTATGGGGGTAATTTTCACGTTTGGGTTGAAAGGTCCGGCAGTTTGTGCTGCGACCTATTCATGGCAACATCGAACAATCAAACGTTGTACGATGATATAGTCGGCTCAAACGCACCATGGCTTTACTCTGCTTCACGTCCTTCTTCTTGAAGAGGAACTGGCGATTGAGATTGGAGATGTCAATGGTGTCCAAGTCCAGCAGGGTGATCTTTCCGAAACCCGTCAAGACGATGTTCTTCACTGCAAACAAAGAAAGAAAACATAGAATTCCAGTTAGAGATATCCTTCTCAGATACAGAATGGCCCCAACTCACGCAGTTCGCATCCAATTCCTCCGGCACCGACCAACAGCACATTGGTGTTGGCGAGCTGTGCATGCAGCTCTGGCCCAAGTATAGCCTTCGCGTGAGCGCTCCGAGCCTTCGCAGTCGACATATTGCGTCTTTTGTGTGTGGTGGGGGTCCGACAGAACTCTTGCGGATTTGAAACAGAGAGAAAACGGGTGGATGCCCGTTAATTGGATGGCTCAAGATATTCAGCAATTTCAAACCGCGTCCGTCGCGAAAGATGCGTCGAGTCACGGCTGTCTCCATCAGTGACCCAGCTGTCACACCCATTGGCCGCCTTGTCTGCTTCGAACCATGCATGCATCTAGTCTCCATTCAAGCAATGAATCTAGGGCCACGATTCCAGATACTTTTATTATTAACACGATTTAGATATGTCTATATGTTTTCTCTAAGGTTCTGAAGGACCAATTCACCATATTCTGGACGCGCAGTCCTGGACCAGCTGGCTTTCATACTGTCCTGTTATCTTATCCGTACTCTTGCTTGTTGACCGTCTGTAACAACTCTGTTGACTCCTAGACTTGGACTAGAGGCTGTCTTGATCTCGAAAAGCACGTCAGCCCATCAGTATCGGCGATGTATCCCTTAAAACCGTCCTGGATACAATGCGCTTGGATGGGCTATCTTGCCTGCCAATATGTTCCGATGCATACTTCGCTTTCGATTTCCTGTCTTTATTGCTCTTTCTCTGGTTATCAACGCTTCGATTCTAAACGCTACCGTACTGCCAAGAGGAAACGCACCCAAACTGGTCTTTGCTCATTTCATGGTCGGAAATACGTTCCCATACAACGTCGACAACTGGAAAAAAGGTGACTGTATTTTCAACTACACACACACTGTATCTACTCAAGCTCGCCTTTTTCTCACCTTTCAGACATGCAGCTCGCATCGTCTAAAGGCATCGACGCCTTCGCACTCAACATGGGACGGGACGACTGGCAACCCTCCCGCGTAGCCGACGCCTACCGCGCCGCCTCCGGAAGCAACTTCAAGCTCTTCATTAGCTTCGACATGGCCTCCATCCCCTGCAACTCTGACGGCGACGGAAACCTCATCCGGCAACTCGTGAGGCAGTACAACAGGCACCCCAATCAGCTTATGTACGAGGGCAAAAACTTCGTGTCGACGTTCGGGGGCCAGTTCTGCCGCTTCGGGACGGGAAGCTTGAATGAGGGGTGGCATAATGTGTTGAAGAGAGATATGCCTCCAGTGCATTTTGTGCCTGCGCTTTTTATGCAGCCACCCGAGTTGGAGAGGCTTAATGCGCTGGATGGGGCTTTTAGCGTTCGTTCGTTCTTCTTCAGTAGATTATTACGACTTATAGAATGCTCGCTGCAGTGGGACTCGGCGTGGCCACTGGGGAACTACGATATCAACTCGTCAAACGATGCCCAATATCAAAAATACCTCAAAGGCCGCACATACATGGCTAGTGTTTCGCCATGGTTCTTCACCGTAAGTCATCGCACGTTTTGGCTACCCTTGTGATTTTCATATATCGTGATATTCTAGCACTATTCACGCGAAACGTACAACAAAAATTGGATATACCGTCCAGATTCCTGGCTATACGCCTCTCGATGGGAGCTTCTAGTCAAGAACCGCAAGAACATTGACTTGGTAGAAATAATCACTTGGAACGACTATGGCGAGTCACACTATATCGGACCCATCGAAGGTGCTCAACCACATTCGGAATCTTGGACGAACGGATTCGACCACCGCGGTAAGTCGCAGGCGATTGGTCTAAAAGTCTACCTTATTGATATTCATCGTATTCCAGGATGGCTAGATCTCGCGCAATATTACATCACAGCTTTCAAAACCGGAAACTACCCTTCCATCAAAAAGGACCGCGTCTTCCTCTGGGGACGACTATACCCCAAGAACGCTAATACCGGAGACCCCATTGGTCGCCCAGACCACTCCGAATGGGTTCGTACCCCCTTTCTTCCTTAGAATTATATACCGACAGCCTGAACAGACAGAGGATATGCTCTGGGGAGTCGTCTTTTTAACCCACCCTTCCCATTTCGAGATGACATGCGGCGGCTCGCGGTACAGCAGCGACCTTCCTGCTGGCGCGAGCAAGGTGAAAATGCCGCTGAGGGACGACTGCAATGTCAAGGCTGTTGTCACCCGCGATAAGAAGAAGACCGTGGATTTCGCTCCTGCTGGCTTTCATTTTTCGAAGAATGCCCCTTTCTACAATTTCAACGCTTTTGTTGCTGCTTCTCCCGAGTGATTGTTGTTATTTTCTTTGTTCCATCTGCTATTTCGTTGTACTTATTATTGTATTTGGCCGATCATTCCATTCTCTCGTTTCAGGCAATGTCCAACTCGTTATCTAGACCAGACAGTGCAATGTCGAAGTACGTATTTTGATGAGTAAACGCGTACGAGCATGCTTTTCAGTATTGGGCATGATTGAATGCGAGACTCCTTTCGGGTGCAGTACTATGCATTCCTTGGGCGCCTATCATGGGCCTAGCGCGGCGCCAAAATGCTTCGTTCGTCTCTAATCTATAGACAAGCTTTCAGAGGAGTATTTTCAATCGAGTCAATCAGAACGATTCTTCCCGTCCTCCTTCCTGAATAATATCACGCGCAACATCTCTGTTTTTCACGCTGAACACGGAAGCTAACTAAAGACAACTGAGCGCAGTAAAGTATAAGAAAACGACGCAAAGTAAAGAACTTCGTTGTATGGAGTATATCGGATAACAAACGTCTGATAAGTAACTACATACTCTAGGCTGCATACTTCGTGCCAAATTAATGTTTTAAATTCGCTATCCATCGCCGCTGTCGGGATTGGCTTGACCTGATTGGCTGGAGCCGACCACCTACCGGTATACGGTACGCGGCGTATCATATGCGATGTATTTTGTGTGATTTATGCATGTCAGTCGACGTTATGTCCCCTCGGAATAAAACGGAAGATGTGCGGAATGCAAGGCATCGAATACAAGGAACGAAAGCGCCCTCCCCGAAAATCAAGTTCCCTGGAAAAGGAGGAGGAAAAGGGTGTCCACCGCCGGAGTTCCCTGTTCTAAATTAAACAAACCCACTGCACGTGCGGTAAGTTTTTCTAATGACGCTAGACTGAGTTCTAAAAGTAGACTTGAAACACCAGGCTATTATCCTCTATCCTCTCCCTCTTCCTCCCAGATACCCCCCACTCCCTCCTCGCTATGCTGTCAATACGCAGCAAAGGTCAGTTTTATCGCAGTTCTCTCTGCAAAATCCCTCTCAAGTTCTCTATGTAGCCATGCTAGTACGCTCCGTCGCCCGCCCAAGAGCTGTGGTGCGGTCGCAAATACCACGAACTATTGCGCGACGCGCTCTTGCGACCGAGGCAGCTGGCGAATCCTCTATGAGCACAGTATGTCTCCTCCAGGCGCAGTCCGTTATCACCCCCGTCGCTGACCATCACTCGCTGCTCCCAGGCCTCATCAAGCACCGCCCCACCACCCCCTCCACGTCAATCAAAGTGGCGCAACTTCCTCCAGATCCTCGGGCGCACCACCCTCATCACAATATTCGCCTCAGCAGGGGGCTTCTACTACATGACCCAGCGAGAACGAGCGCCGGGCACCCAGCTGCCCTTCGACCCCGAAAAAAAGACCATCGTCGTGCTCGGTAGCGGGTGGGGCGCCACGAGTTTGCTCTCCACCTTGGATACGACCGATTACAACGTCGTAAGTGTTATTTTTACTTTCTGCGTGACTGCCGGATATGATTGGGGCGTTCTGATTCGCTGACCTGGTGTCTCTATATTAGGTGGTCATAAGTCCCAAGAACTTCTTCCTTTTCACTCCTCTCCTACCAAGTGTGGCCGTCGGCACGCTGAACCCCCGATCCATCATCCAACCAACGCGCTATATCACTCGCCACAAAGCACGTCAAGTCTCTGTTATCGAAGCTGAAGCTACGGATGTCGACGTACGTCTTCGGTGCCTAAGTTTCACTCAAATCTTCGTGTTAATCCGCTATTTCTCCAGCCTGTTAACAAAACCGTTACTTTCATTGGTGCGTCGACGATGACGCATTAAACTCTATCACGTGTTAATGCGAGAATGTCGGACGCGAGGGCTAACCGTGGCCAATCGCAGATAACTCGGATATCAAGGGCCTTGTTTCCGCAACAACAATTTCTTATGATTATCTCGTCTATGGAGTCGGTGCTGAGGTGCAGACCTTCAACATCCCTGGAGTCAAGGAACATGCATGCTTCATGAAGGAATTGGCTGATGCAGAACGCGTAAGTTCCTATTCTAATTTTAAGAAACTGACTGAAGTCGCGAATTTCAATGCAGATGCAACGCGAATTCATGGATTGTACGTCGCAACCTCTGCGTGCCTTGATAACATTGTTAATGTTAAATTTTCAGGCGTCGAAACTGCCGCGTTTCCTGGCCAGGAGTCAAAAGAAATTGAGCGTTTGCTTCACATGGTAAATGCATTTCTTTTGAGCCTTGGATATTTCGTCTGACTTCAATAATTTGTCAGGTCGTTGTCGGCGGTGGTCCAACTGGTGTCGAACTGAGGTTTGCATCCTAAAACTATTTCCTTGATTTAGCCCTGACCTTATAATCTTTACAGCGGAGAACTTCACGATTTCCTAGAAGATGACCTCAAAATGTGGTACCCCGAACTTGCCGGAAAAATACGCATTACCCTCGTCGAAGCTCTCCCTTCCGTTTTGCCCATGTTCAGCAAACAGCTGATCACCTACACCGAGTCTACCTTCAAGGAGAGCAAAATCGATATCCTCACCAAGACCATGGTCAAAGAGGTCAAGGAGAAGGCAGTGGTTCTTCAGATGCCCGATAAGAGTATCGTAGAGGTGCCGTGTGGGCTGGTCATTTGGGCTGCTGGAAATAAGGGACGCAAGATTACCCAGGATCTAATGGCTAAGCTTCCTGAGGATCAGAAAAATAGGCGCGGTATTGAAGTGGATGGTGTGTCTGCTTTCTTAAAAAAATAATTTTCGTTAGAATCTTTGTATCTAACGAACGCCTTTGTCTCGCAGACTTCCTCCGCATGAAGGGAACCAACGGCAGCATCTTCGCCATTGGCGACTGCACCGCAACATCATATGCACCCACCGCCCAGGTCGCCTCGCAACAAGGCGCCTACCTTGCGCGTATTCTCAACCAGATGGCTAAGAAGGACGCGCTGATCGATAATGTTGCGAAGCTCGAGCGGCTGGCAGAGATGCCCGTGGAGGCTGAGGAAAAGAAGCGCGTGGAGGCGGAGAAGGAAGATGTGAAGCGCCAGCTGGACAGGATCAAGTTCAGACCGTTCCACTATTCTCACCAGGGCTCGCTGGCATATATCGGATCGGACAAGGCCATCGCAGATCTCCCATTCATGAATGGAAACGTGAGTTGGTCTTTTTTGTCTTCGGTGTTCGATGCTATAAACAGTTTTCGCTAACCTGATCTTTCTAGTTCGCTAGCGGAGGTGTTGCTACCTATCTTTTCTGGCGCAGCGCGTACCTAAGCACGCTGTTCTCGTTCCGCAACCGCACGCTGGTCGCCACTGACTGGTTGAAGGTCAGGATTTTTGGACGGTGAGTCTCGTATGCTCGTGACGACTTATGCGATTAGTATGCTCATTATCTTTTACCATCTAGTGACGTCAGCCGAGAGTAGATCCGCTTCCTATTATCGAGACAGACGATATTTTTCGCCTAATCGTATCTTATATTTATATCGCCAAACCCAACGCGTACTTCATGTTACGATCCACCCATAGAGCATTCATTTGCATTCATCACGCTATTTACCAGTACATACCTATTAGCTATCGACCCATAGACTCTAGACTTTTTTTCTTGTTATACTCGATATAATTCTTTCTAAACCATGGAGTTGGTCGTCCACCTTCGCGAGCATGAGTATATATGTTTAACGACTTTGAACTTGTTTATAGCTACTACGATCTGATCATAATATGACTACAGTCAAGAACTCGAGGCTGCAGGGTTTACAACTACACGAACTCGTCTTCTGAGTAACGCCTCTGAGACGGGTAGTCGTTGGGAACCAAGGCTCTTGAATGTAGTGGAAGAGTTATTCAGATCGGGTCACTCGGCAGGTGCCGATGATTGGAATACCCGTATTTGTTTTACGTCGCGTCTTACACCAAAACCTTGCCAAAACCTGGACATTCGTAAACTCGATAATGCTTCACAGTGTCGTTGTCGCAAAATTACGCCCACACCTCCCTGCCTGTTCTGCATATGGCGAACGTGTCACGGCTTCTCTTGGCGAAGTCACCAAACCCTTTCTTGCCCTGCATCTACACCCAAACGCCACAGAAGATTTCGATTATGGACGTTCAAACTTGTTCGTCATCACTCGAGAGAAGCCCAGCACACCAGGAAACGAATATCTCACGCTGAATATAGATTCACTCGAGGAGAACGAGCGAGCATTGGTGGTCAAACCGCCTCTGCCTTTTAGAGAACCACTCTATCTCTGGATCACACCCCGTATCAGTGCTGCCTTCCCCAACAAGACAGAATATATGCGTTTGCTGAACGCCGAAAAGTATCAACTGGATGAAGTCAGTATTGCCAGGTTTCGGAGAGCATTGATGGATGCTGGACCATCCATTCCAGCTACCAACTATACTGGAGGCGACGACGAACCCGGCGAAAATTGGGATACATGGAGTAGTGAGACTCTTCAAGAGGAAGGTTCTATTGCTCGTACGCCTCCTCAGGTTTCCTTTGATTTGCTCCCATTCGACAGCTTCACGAACGAATCCGTTAACACTGTCTTCGACGAGTTGCTGCTGTTGCGACAGTGCGTATACTTTCACTTCTCGGTACTCTGTTCTGATGCGACAGTTCACCTCACTAGGTTAATTTTGGACTTTGATTGGGAGCACTGTGACTTAACCATCGACTATATTCATGACATGCGCAAGGTCAGACACATATTCAAGTATCACTATGTGACGAGGTTGAACGACGTTTCCGGCAGATATTACAGGATGGGCCTCTTCTTGTCGCCTCGGGCAGGATATTTCGTCCACCTAAATTGCCGTCCGTCCAACAGCGGGCACCGGATCCCTTGGTAGATGCATTGCGTCCGTATACTGCTTATTTACAATCCCTGCCTCTCATACACGACGGCGACCCCGTTGACGGCGACAAAGATTCCGCCGAAAACGAATCGTCTGATGTCATTCCCGTCCTTGAACTTCACCTCTCTGCGGTTACTCCAGCCATCATAGCGAAAGACGTGAAAATTATTCTTTTTGACTGCAATACATTTCTAGTGAGTGGTCCCCTAGAGATTTCTTCTGCAAGCTGATTGAAAGGTTTGCAGGATCGAGATGGACCTTTAAAAAATGCACTGATCAGAATTTTCCCGCCGTCGGAGTATATGTTTTCTGCAAAGGAGCTTCTTTTCCTATATGTGGAATTCGAAGCTCTACAGGCAGCAGACCGTCGCGCAGCATTTCCCGTCGAAGTTGTATACAGAATTGCAACTTATCTTGGCTTCTCTTTAAAGGGCTCTTTCGAATTAATTCAAGGGATCTTGGAACACTATGCCAAACCTCGTCTCATTCCCAACGTTCAAGAAATTATCAATGGTCTTGTTGAACATGGGTATACGCCCGTGGGGATCCCCTCTGTACCTCTAGAAGTGGTATCGTCCATCGACGGCCTCTCCCTTGAGCTATTCACTACCCCGGAGCAGAATCGACTGATTTCAGTGGAGACGGTCATCACTTTCTGCAGAAAAATTGATCCTTCACTCCGCCTGGAACAAATTCTTCTCGTGACATCGGACCTATTTCGCCAAGGCGAATTTGCTGGTCGGACTGGGCTCCCAATAGCTTTGCTCAGAGCCGAGGGCAGTCGCAGTGCTAATCTG
Organism: Pholiota conissans; assembly: GCA_015484465.1. Classification (NCBI taxonomy): domain Eukaryota; kingdom Fungi; phylum Basidiomycota; class Agaricomycetes; order Agaricales; family Strophariaceae; genus Pholiota; species Pholiota conissans. The sequence goes on from MU155211.1 coordinate 105,539, forward strand.
GTCATACCTACCATTGAGCCGACATATACTCTGCGTCGTCTGAACGACTTGCTACCGGCTTTGCTCAATCCTTCACAGGCCGCTGCGCCACGTATACCTGTGTTAGATGCAGACAATCCACCCTTTCGTTTCCACGAATGTTACCAGGCGACCTCACTCCTCGGCGCTGGGAGTTATGGTGCATACATAGTTTATTCTGAAAGTACCTCCGGCCTGACTATCTATATACAACAGCCTGGGTCTGGAACGGAATTCAAGTGCATACATCCGCAGGCGTAGCGATAAAGTTTGAGCTGAGGGGTCATCCCTCAGATCCCGAAACACTGCCCTACGAAGCGGCGGTGTACGCACAACTGGATGGTATACAAGGAATTCCGCGCATACATTGGTACGGCCAAGAAATGAATGCGAACGTGCTGGTGATGGACAAGCTTGGCCCCAATTTGGAAGAGCTTCGTCGCTTTTGCAGAGGTCGATTCGGATTGAAGACTATCCTTATGCTCGGCGAACAAATGGTCAGTTATATGCTGCAATATTCTGACGTACATTCAAATTTATCTGAATACGTATTTCTACAGCTCTCAACGATTGAACAGGTGCATGGAAGGGGAATCATAGTTCGTGATATCAAGCCCAATAATTTTGCGCCCGGGTTGGTGGAAGAGTATCAGCGCTTGTACCTATTCGATATGGGTTTGTCCAAACTTTTTCTAGACCCAAAGACCGGCAAACACATGCCCTTTCGTGAAGGCCGGGCGGGCGTGGGCACAGCGCGATATGCATGCTATAATGCACATTTAGGCTTAGGTGCGCAACGTCGTGTCTTTCTTCCAATCTGAAGGGTTTCCTTACATAGCAACGATCCTAAGAAACCAGCCGACGCGATGACATGGAGGGAATCGGAAATGTTTTACTTTATCTCTTACACGGTCGATTGCCATGGCAAGGCATCGTCGCACCCAACAGCTCAGCTAAAATGCGACGAATCGGCGAGATGAAGTGTGGAAAACCTTTTGAGGACTTGCTTTCGCAATCTCCTTCACTCTTCTCCTCTTTCTTCGAGCATTGCAGATCGCTCGAATTTGAGGATAAGCCCGATTATTCGTACCTGAGAGGGCTGCTTCGAGGAACGATGGAAGAAAATGGATGGGAATTTGACTGGGAGTACGATTGGTGGAAGCCTAGTGAGCGGGGAACATTGCTTCCTGAAGAGTACGTGCTTGACACGCGGTTTGTGGAGCAGGCTCCTAGACGTTGTCAAGATGTGCTCTAATGTAGGTTGAAGCATGCTATCGGTCAAGGCGCTCCTGTCAACGTTCCTATTTTACACTTTCGCAGCATGAATATACTGTACTGTACTGTACTGTACAGTACTGTACTGTCATTCCCTAGTGTTTGAGACGCCCGGGTCAGTGATACAAAGCCAATTTGTGTTCCCATTTCCGCATATCACCTTCTAAAACCTTGCACATGGTTTAACGCATACTACTACTACAGTCTGTCAAAATTTATAAAGGATTGGTGCCTCTGTTCACGCACGATCTCGAATTTAGTCCATTATTGAGACAAATTTGAATATATATAGTGACATTCGTGACTGCAAATTAGCTCAAACCTAGTAATTTTTTTTCTATATGTACAATAACAAGTAGTTAGCATAGGCACAAGCAGTTTGTAATGTCACAAGGATACCTTGGGCTGTTGAGAGTCGTAAAACTGGTTCAGAGAGGAGATTCTGAGGAGAGGTTACAGAATGTCACACTGCCGTTTTGGGACGCCGTACATCGGCATCATAGGCCCATTTCCTTTGTTACTGCTTTAATACTGCAGATGCGCAAGTTAACAGACTACTATATTTATTATGCCATACATCGTTGAGTATATTACATTTGCAAGCCAAAAATTGAAGGAGGCAAAGACGATGTGAGGTCAATGCAGATGGCAGTGATGCATCCAAATTAGGAAGTTGTGACACTGTCTCATTGACTGGCTTCGTGCTGATCCCGGCTCTCGAAAGCGATAACACTCGATATCACTCAGACACAGAGATCCTCAGAGTTTTTTTGTAGATTCAACATTATGGGATGCATAGGCAGACTTCTGCCAATTTAAAATGGAGGTGTTGTTCAAGCTGCGCCTCAACTGGGTGTAACTTCATTTGGGTGTCTCAAACACTAAGGAATGACTGTACTCCAACTGTACTCCATAAAATATTGTGTCGTGAGCATTCCTCAAAACTATAACTTTGAACCGGCTTTTTATACCTACTACGGTGTACTTCATATTTACTGCTTTCATGCTCAAAGCACTGCTAAAGAAGCTCACGAACCAAATGGTTCCAAAATACCGTTTTTACCTTGAACATGCATACCCGTAAAATATCCGTGTAAAATCTTCCCAAATGATAAATAAATCCTCCTGTTTCTCAGACAGCTCATTCAAGTTTCTGCCTTTTTGTGATAGAGGATATTAAAGAGCTGCATTCGTGGTGGCGAGACCCGTGAGCGGGGATCTGGGACGCTGAAGGGAGACGCAGTCGAGGATATGTGGGATGTGGATAAAACGGAGAAGGTCATGTTCAGTAGACATCCTCTAAGTGATTACAAATTGAAATCACCATTCTCTGTCGGAACTACGTTTTGGATAAGGGGAAGAATCAAATTTCGCAGACTATAGAGCAGAATTTGGGCTTTGGCGTCTGATTCTTGACGAGGGATTGTCTGATTCAGTCATGCAATATATGAGAGGGATAATATCCTTACTTATTTTTGCGCTTCCCTTGAGAGGCGCATCCGACTCACCTTCGCCAGTGCTATCGCTGGAATCGCTGCGTCGATGAGTTTTGTCCGCTCTGTGCGCCTTTTGGCAGCCTGATGTTGGCTTCAACGCAGCAGTACTACCTGTGACTCGGAGTTGAATCTCTTTTTTTTTTATGCGCACACTTAGAGTTACTGTGCGATCCATAATCGTTGGCTTCGACTCTGCATAAATGTGCTCGATTCCTCGAAAACACGAGTTTCTTTGCTAAATTCCTCATTTGACTAGATAAATATTGCGACCACGTGATTTTGATCGACTTAAACTTATGAAGGTATCATTCGACCTGTCAAAAGAGCATTCCTATGATCCTTTGACCCTGAATGTGTTCTCCTGTCCTATTTTTGCATGCCGTGGATACTTGTGTTCAGAGGCTTCCACTACGGTATTTTATTTATACTACCGTTCGAACTTCTGGCGTTGATGAACACCGTGGCAGCACTCACCACATGACATCCGGACTTGAACATATCCCGGAAGCAAACAGAAGGTTAAGGGTGGACAGTTTCTCATTTCATAATATGTGCGAATTATGTCCTGCTTCGTTTGTTAAGTCGCCTAGCCATAATACTACTTATACCTCCTTTCGAAAGCTCTTGCTAACGACACAGAAATCCAGTTCTCCCGGAAAATCCTAGCTCACTCATCCTGCAAGTGCATTTCCTCTTTTACACCTTTACCAATCACCTATATCTACATCAGAACAGACGCAATTTGCGCTATGCTGAATCGTCCCCAGGCCACAACAGCCAGATCGTTAAGATGTCGGACAACGATTCGAATGAGTGGGTGACCGAATCCGAATCTGAAGCTGAATCCGAAAAATTACATTTCACTGCACCTCCTTTGCTACCAATTCCGGTATCAATAGCCAGGCCTAACGACAGACTTTGCGACACCTGTGCCGAACTCGAGCTCACTCCCCAACGGTTTGTCGTCCTCCCTGATAATAGTGACGCCAAGTTTGACGATGACGATGACGATGACGAGGACGAGGACGGAGACGAAGGCGATGATGGAGACGACAACGACGACATTGAAAGTAACAATGAGATCCAGCTGGGACTCGTCGAAGACGTCAAGAAACGATCCGAGTCATGCCCATTATGTCGCCTGGTTCTCAAAGCTTTATCCAACGGAGACGTCCCGGATGTTGAGGATGGACAAGCTGTATCTATCTCTCTGAGCTGGCAAACCGACGGTCCTGAAGATCACCCACAAATCCGCGTCCTTTGCCCATATGCACGGAAGGAAAACGATGAGTTCATAGATGTGAAGGGACAGAACCTATTCCCCGAAATAACGCTTTTGGCCAACGACGCTCCTACACCTTCGAAGTCGTATTTCGGTCGCCTAATTCCAGACCAAATCGATTTCAACATGTTACGCAACTGGCTTGCGATGTGCAATGCCGAGCATGGGGACCTCTGCAACCAGTCTAAAATGCTCGATCACGAAATCAAAGATCCAGCAGCTGAAATTCCTTTCTTCCGCCTCATCGACGTTGTGGATAATTGCATCGTGGTGGCTCCGCATAATTCAAGATATGTGGCCCTGAGCTATGTTTGGGGTAATATAGACGCATCAGCGATTCTACGGCTTCTCAAAACCAACGCACAGGATCTGGAGAAACCAGGGAGTCTCCTCGAAAAGGAATATCATGACAAAATTCCCATCACCATCCGCGATGCGATGCTAGCAGTCAGGGAATTGCATATTCGCTATCTGTGGACCGACAGCCTGTGTATCATCCAGGACGACAATGATGAACATGGGAGCAAGTTCGATGCGATTTCTAAGATGGATTTGGTATATGGAGCAGCATATTCAACAATCATTGCCGCAAGCGGAATAGATGCGAATTCTGGACTTCCTGGAGTACGACCGGGCACGCGAGATATTATTCAGCCTGTTGAAGAAATTGCGCCAAATTTTAGGCTCGTTTTCAAGACCAGATCCGAAGATTACATCAAAAGCTCTATGTATTACAAGAGGGGTTGGACGTGAGTGTAAACTTTCTTGGTGCTCGATTACGAGGTTTGTCTGACAAGGACTTCAGCTTTCAGGAACAGTCATTCGCAACGCGTACACTTACCTTCGTTGGGGGACAAGTCGAGTACAGATGCAGAAAAGACGACGTTGGTTGGCGCGAGGATTGTTTTACCGAAAGCCAATCTAAAGTAAAGGCTACAGACAAGCACAAGAAACCCAACGACATCGGCGACTTCGAGGCGTTCATTTCAACCTACACTGGTCTTTCCCTCACATTTCGTTCCGATATTTACAACGCCTTCGCGGGGGTATCACGTTACTTCAAGACAGGCTTGCAAGCGAATTTATGCCACGGAATTCCCGACAAGTTTTTCGACTGGTTCCTTACCTGGACACCATTATATTCCCACACGCGCAGGAACGACGCACCAAGTTGGTCATGGTCTGGTTGGAACGGTGAATGTGGCTCAGATATCTGGGACTGGTACGAGCGTAACCTCACTAGAGCTCGCCGTGCACAACACAAACGCACCTGGATCATTTGGTACCAGCGGAAAGCCCACGATTCCGAGGAATGCATTCGAATCTGGACGTCAAAAGAAGATCCAACATCGCCTCGAGGCTCAGAAAAACGTGGCGGCCGTGTCAAAGACCGCTTCCCATTCAACTGTACACAGACGACCCCGACGCCTAGGACCTTGACCGGAGCTCCCACATATATCGAGGATGCGTACCATCCGACCCCTGGATCAGGATTTTTACAATTCTGGACTGTATCCGCCTTGTTCAGACTTGCTGAACCAACGAGTCGACACGAAGGACAAATGCCGCTCAACAAATATACTCGTCTTGGCATCTTTGGGGGGAAAGGTACTGAAGTGGGTACCATTTTCATCGATCCGACTTGGTGCAAAGATAACGTCACGAAAACGCATGAATTTATCATCGTATGCGAACAACGAGATAAAAGGGTTGAGGACGGGCATAGTCCTGACGAGGAGCCTGGTTGGATGTACATGGCGATGCTCATCGAATGGCATGGAGACTGGGCTGAACGTGTGGCTGTGGGATTGATAAAAAAGCGGGACTTGAAACAAGCATTAGGAGGTGGGCCGGTGTGGAAGGAAATCATTTTAGGTTGAACCCTGGAGCTTTGAAAGTTGACGTTGAGCTTCGATTACTTGGGAATCTGTCACTTGTAAACTAGTTGTAGTAAACTAGTTGTATTACTCTTCTGAAATGGATGAATGCTATCTCATGCATCAACGTTCACGTTCAACGGAGAATCCATTCTAGTCGACGAATCCATCTACAATATTATTATACTGTACATGCTCTTTATTTCTTCGCTTCGTGGAAGGGGGAGGGGGGTTCTATAAGTACAATAAGGTAACACGTTACAATAAAATTCGGCTTCGGCTGCAGCGCTGCATCCTACCAATCCTCCCCTTCATCGAGCAATGAGGTCCACCAAGGACATGAAACGATAAAGATAGAGATATGAAGAAGAGGCAGGGAGTAAGAGGATGAGAAGGAAGGGAAAAGAAGGACGCAGCGCGTCGACAGACAGAAATACAGCCAGAAAAAAAGAGAGATCGTCATCAACAATACAAACGAGCGACTTTGAGCGGGGCCAGGAGAGGCAGCCCACGCCCGAACCAGAAAAGCCAGTCGTAAAATTTCGTACAACAAGACGCAGAGAACTCGCTCTTGCGCCTCTCTAAAAATTTCAATCCATCCATCCATAGTAAGAAAAACCCAACCATTGGGTGCAGAGTTTTGTTTTTCAAAAACCTCACCACCCAAACACCTCTTCAAACAACTCCACCCCGCCCACCTGATCGCGCCTTACAGGGTCCACACCCGACACCGCCGCGGCCACATCGTCCGCAAGCCCAACGGGACCACACACCGCCACCACCAACCCAGACAACTTCAATTCATCGTCCTTCACCCTGCTAAAGCTGCTCCCGTGGCTCAGCGTCACCGCGCGCTGCAGCGCGCTCTCAATGAACTTGAGCAGCCGCGGTTTCCCGGGGGCGAGCGTCAGCCCTGGGGGGAAGTGCCCTCCTTGCGCTGCACCCAACGGCGGTTCCGTGGGGGACACGGGTTGCGGTTCGGGAGGAGGTTGACGCGCATGGTACGCTGCTGCTGAGCGAGGTCCGGAGCCCGTGCGCTTGATCTTGTCGCCCTTCGCCGAGCGCGAGCGGTACAGATCGGCGTCCTGGGTCTCCTGCAAGTTGAGAGGGGGAGGGCGTTTAGGAATACGCGCGTCAGCGAGTGGGTTAGCGTATGCCCCGGCGGGGGTTGGCGATGGACCGATGAAGGGGCCCGCGGTGGATGAGGCGAAGAACGCGGGTTGCTTGCCTGTCGGAGCGCGTGAGTAGAAGACGCTGATGCGCAGTGGGGTGAACACGGATTGTTGGATCAGGGAGCATAGCGTCGGAAGAAGAGGACCGAGAGATGCTAAGGGTAATGATTTAGAACGGAATATCGCAAGGGAAAAAATACGGAGGCATACCAGGATCAGGGACGACCCACACGAGCTCGATAATCTTCACTCTACTCTCGCCCTTCAAATCCCTCTCAATGAGATCCTGAATTGCCGCAAGCGCAAACGTGATCCCACTCCCTCCAACGACGAACACCGCGCCGGAGAAACTAGAGAACAGAGTATGCTGCGGACCACCTACAAAAAAAATAAGAATAGAAAAGTGAGCAGGGTCCAATCGATTATCGTCCAAGAACACGTAAAGGAACACGCACCATAAGGACCCTCAACCACCACCCTAATCTCCCTCCCAATACCGCCCTCGGTGTATCCGCCTCTCTTCGCAATCTCATACAACCTCCTCGTCCACCCTCCCGCCTTCTTGCACAACAGCACCATCCCTTCCTGCGACTTGCTCACACTCGCAATCGTGAACGGGTGGTTCTCCGCCCAGCCGATCCACCCAAGCCCGCTGGACAGCACACGAAGGCGAACATGCTGTCCCGCGCGCCAGCCAGCGTTAATTGACGGGATCTCGACGCGCGTCAGCTCAAGCTCAGGGAGAGGTCGAATGTGGGCTATCGCGACGCGCGATTTTGCAACGCGCATGAGGTGGTCAAAACCGAAGATGATGGCGCAGGCGACGACGTAGGTGAGCATCTCCGCTTTGTGGAGATATAACTGCGTTTGGTTAGAAAATACTCACAGGAAACAGTTCGGACGCGACTTACAGCGGGAAGAACAAGGACAAAGCCCAGTATATGCGACCCAAGGAAGATATTGTACGCCTTCTGGCGCCAGTATGCCGTCGAAAAGAAGAAAATAATGTCGATGCAGAGGAGTGCGATAAGACCCCAGATAGTTTCTGGGTCTTTGAACTCTTCTGCCAAAGTTCCATTGAGAGACCACGAATAGACTGATAGAAAGATGAATATATGCGCTTTTAGAAGATGGGAAAAGGCTCACGGTAGCGAAGGGAATGAAGGTTTGCGGCTATCAACACGATCCTTCCTGCAAACCGGTGCAGGAAGTTCAACTAGAAAAATAAATATTATTAGCTCATTGTTCGTTAGACTGAGGAACATTCATCCGCACCTTCTCGTATCCATAACCGAGGAGAGACCCAAGGACGTTGTTCTTTTGCGCAAACGCAAAGACAAAGGGAAGCTGTGAAACCGCGATCCAGCCCGTACGCACAGGGTCCGAGAAGATATTCGAGCGGTAAAATCCCGCATACACCAACACGTAAAAGTACACCACGAGAATGATAAACTGAGTAGTCGAAAACCCAGGCGCGATCCGCATCCGAAGAGGCGCGAGGAGGGGTCGCAGCACCCTCGGACAGGTCGAAATGTGAGGTGGGAAGCGCATGGTTATCGGCGCGCCCTTTTCATTGAGGCGTTCGGATTGAGCGTATGGCGCATGCGAGTCGTCGGACGCCCAATTGTTCGCTGCGGCGCCCTCCTTTGACGAGTTGGGTGGATACGCGCTCGTCTGAGCCGCGAGACGGCGTTGGGAGCGAAATGGGACGTTCCGCAAGATATGGCCGTTGAACCACTCCTTGGAGGTCCCAAAGAGGGCGATGGCGCCCGGCAGACGGACGAGGACGTACGCGGCGAGGAGACCGATGAAAAGCAGATTGACGTGGTACACCAATGCTTCATCATCTACGAGAGGCTCAGCCCCTGCGCTTGCGGGGGCGGCGGCGGTGGTGGGCCCCGTGGTCGAGTTGTCGCCTGCAGGCGAGTACGACATGATAACCAAAAGAGAAAAGAAACCAAGCAAAAAAGACGGAAAGAAAGGTGCGCTCCGGGGACAGCCTTTATCGACTTTGGTCCTCTCGCGAACGGGGATAAAAGAAGGAAGTGAGAAGCCAAGCCAGCAGCGGGGGAATGAGTGATAGAGAAGACGGGGGGACTGAGATGACCGTACGAAAACATTTTCAACATGCGCGTTCTATTTATACCGCCATCCCATCTCCGTGAGGCAGCCCCTGCCATATCGGGCCCATTCCCACGACTACCGATCCCTCTCTTTTCTTGCTTTGCCTCCGTTATCCGGGTGTCCAGCCCACGCCTCGTTCCCTCCTCCCCCGTCCCCGCCTTCACACCGCTTTCCGCAGGAATGCAAATCCATCCACAACCCCGACAACTCGCTGCAGGCGCACGACACGTTTTCCTCGGCGCTCCCCATGGGAATACGTCAAGTACTATGTCTATTGTGCGAGAATCGAGGCCCCCTTTGTCCTTATTGGGTTTGCGCGATATCGTTTACTAGAGACGCGGACATAAGTAGGCAGGGGCGAGTAACCACATTATGTCCTCATCTGGCAGCTCACATTGTTTATCTCGCCCAAACCCGAAGCAGGCCTTGCCTGGACGCAACGAAAAATTTCCTGCACAAAGCGACGAAATACGAATGGACTGTGCGCGCTGCGGATAAGCAAACGGGTCTACTCGTCGCCACTCCATGGGAAACACAGCAGCGACAGTTCGCCTATAACCCAAGCAAGCACCTCGCAACGGCCACTTCAGGCCTCCTCCCGCTCTAACTTTTTCCATCCAACTGCCGTCGAGTCTTTTTTTGGGAACGTTCGTCTTTGTTTGATTATGCTCTGCAGCTCTATTCTTATTCCGTGACACGATCGATCGCTTTCAGTCAGAAATAGCTGCGTTCCCCACCCTCCTGAACCCAAAATCAACTGCGAGCTTAGCGCCTCGAGGCTACCATACGCTGTCACACATCTACTGTCAATGGGCACGAGACTCTCTTTATCTCATCAAACATGCGCGAGGGTCTCAACGCCTCAAGGCGTCGAGTTTCAAGCTTCAATATCAATGCCGGAACTACTGTGTACTGTTGACCTCGGTCCGCTACCACTTACGATGTTACAGTTCCTCGTAGAACACTGTACAAGCTCAACCTACCCACAATATACAAACCTTCCAGCTCCGACTTTCACGCCTGCAACGTGCATGAATCATGATCACAAATTAGAAAGCATCCTCCTCGGCTATGTTCACTCTACCTTACTGCGTATACTATCGGCCTCCCGTCCTTCCTTCCACTTCCACCCATCCATACTCGTAAGTAAATTATCCCCCCCTCCTGGTCGAATACATACCATGCACAGATGGAGAAACCTCTCCATTAACGAGAGTCTTCCTTCTTTCCTCCAAGTCCCGGTTTCCATTCCTACGTCAACTGTCACTCCCAAATTACAAAATCACCATCTACATAACATAAAATGAACACAAAAGGGGTGCTTCAATAGAGATAATAAACGGCAGAAGGGCGAAAAGCCTAGACGTATATAAAGTACATTTACAAGGGCGAGCTGCGGACACACAATTGAAATTTCCTGTAGTACGAGTACAACTGCGGATTCCGAGACTCGGACTCTCCTATCCTATTCGAGTACGTAAGTACCCTTGCCCTTGCCCTCTTCACTCGAACAGAGAACAAAAACCCATTCTGTGAACGTCGTCGCACTCGAGATTATAGTAGTGTCAATTCATCTATCTTGCAAAGCACAAAGTAAATCAGTCCAAGCCTACAAACCTTCGTTTCGACCGTAATCAACATCTACATTTGACCACGTCGATCTCAAAAGTGTCCCGACGACCATCCGGCTGCAATGATACCCACCTACCTACCAACCTGCAACACTCCAGATCCCATAAAACACATCTAGCCCTCGAACTCAAGCTCAAGCGAGATATGCATGAGCGACAAGTAGAAGGATCGTCGGTCAATGGGTGATGCACCATTCGTCATCTGAATCTATCAGAGGATGGAATATATGATGAAAACGAAGCTGAAATCGATGATCCTCATATCATCGAAACGTATCCATCTCAACACATCTTCAGATAAAGATGACCATGCAGTCGAGACTGGAGACTAAACACGAAGGCAAGTAGTTGTCCTCGAACCTTTCACTCGGCAACCCAGCACCCCGCATCGCGCAGCGCACGCTGTTGCACTTATATTACTACTCCCTGGAGCGAATGCCTTGCTGGACAGTCCGTTGGGTCATTGAGGTGCATGTATGCTTCCCGAGAACCAAGGACACCAGAGTCCGAACGAGCTGGAGATTTCGAATCAGAGGAAGAGCGAAGCTTGGAGAGCCTCGCAGCTAAGGTCCGTCCATAGGCCATTTACTGGTACAAAGCCTAGAGGAAATATGCGAAATGAGAACAGCTCGCCATTCGGTGTATCGCGACGACGACGACGTTGATGAACAGAGGAAGCAACTGGATGTCTGAGCTTAGAAAATTGTTTATTATGAAACAAGAATTATCAGTCGAAACAACCCCCTGGATATTGTATAGGTGATATCATCCATAGGGCGCATACATAGAAAAGCGAAGGCACAACGTTCTGAAGCATGGGCATATGGTAGATTATATGTGTTGCCGCCAGTCCAAGGTTCGACGTTAAACAATTGTTGGGATGGAAATCTAAGTCTGAAGCCGACCGAAAGAACGACCCCGTCAATACCAACCAACTTTCCAGAGACCCAGCGTACGCACCATCCAAGCACAAAACAACACCCTACCATCCTCCAAACTCCAAAATTCTCTACGAGCAGGGTATAGCCTACGTCCTTCCCAAACCTCACAGCTCCACACGCATACCCGAACCAGTGAGCCCACCCACGCCAGCCGCAGCGCTGGTCAGATCTCCAGGGCCCCAGAGGTAATACATCGCCCGCCTGCGAAGGAAAACAAGGTGGTGCGGGAGGTACTTGAGCACCGCGACCGACACGAGCATAGCGAAGAACACGAAGATCGTCACTGCATCATCAACAATCACACCATTAACATTCATTTCTTCCTTATGCAACGAAAGGAGAGGGATAGAGAAAACGTACAAAGGAGTATCTTCTCCCAAGGCTCAAGCATAGAGAGCACGAACGTCGACTCGAACCACATGCGCCAGCGCCAGAAGAACTGCGCGACCGGGGTGTCCGGCTTGTGGGTGTGGTTGTGGTTAGGCTTCGCCGGCGGGAGGTTGGGGTAGGCTTGTGTCGCGGACATGATGGCAAAGAGAAAGAGGAGGGCGGTGTAGAGGCGGAGGAGGACGGAGGACGTTGGGGGTCGTGAAGGAGGTGGGTGTTTAGTGTGAGTTGTAAGACGAGACCTGTAAGCAGCCGGGAAGCCGGCCATCATTTTTTGATCGCGTCTCCCCTCCCGCTCAACGCTTTCAAGTTTCAACGCTCTCGTCGCTCTTCAGCCTAGCATGAGGTATGCAGTCGAGAGATTTATAACGTACTATACATGCTGGATTGTGACTATTTTTTTGCCAATTCCCAACAACGCCTTGTGTTCGCATTGAAACGACCCAGTCGTTACAGTACTTCTCTTCTCAGTCGAAAAAAAAAGAATTAAGCAACTCATATTATCCTTGCGAACAGTAAAGAAATAGATATACGGAGTGGGGTTGGAGGTGTATACTTTTAACATCTAAGCAGCATCCAAATGGGGCGCCGCATCGCGAACTTCACCCGCCTCCGCCGCCTGCGCAAGCCTACTCTCCCTAATAAGCCGTCCCTTCGCCTTTCTTGCCTCTCTCGCGCGCTTCCGCTGCTCGTACCCTGCAGCGTCCTTCTCATGGTACGGATCAAGCGTCCAGCCAGGATCAATCGTTCGCGCCCAGTCGCGGTGCAGTGCCTGGGTGACCGTGATCACACGATCTTCAGGCATGCGAGCGAGCTGGCTCTGCGAGCGCATGCGCGGGCGGCGCTGCATGTACCACTCCCATGCGTACCGCACGAGCGCGCCGTCGGCGTCGTAGGGCGTCGGGATCTCGGAGTACCCGGGGCGCGCGGTCGGGTGGCGGACGTACACGGCGGAGCAGGCGAGGAAGGAGACTTCGATGTAGGCGGGAATGTAGAGCCATGGCGACGCGTATTGGGGGAGGTAGAAAGGCGTCAAGTTAGCCTTTTTGTCCGCCTTGGGGGCGACATCTGTGGACTCCGCTTCCTTGGTCTCGACGGGTGCGGCTTCGGCAGGTTTCTCTTGCGTCTCTGGGGAGGTCTCTGAGGATTCTTGCGCCTCAATGGTTTCCAAAGTTTCTGGGGACGCCTCGATGGAGCCTTCGGATGATGTTGAAGTTTCGGTCGCAGCTTCGGCTTCCGTTGCTGCCTCTTCCACAGCCACAGCCTCAGCAGCTTCAGTCTCAACGAGCCGGGTGCCATTCACATTATCGTAAGGACCATGTGGTTTCTTGAAAAAGCGAATGGCATCGGGGTCAACAGTGACCATGTCTCCGGGCGCCAGACGCGTGTTCGCTTTATTGTGCTAGAAAAATAGCTCAGCATATCCAACTAACCAACCAACTAAAAGCCACACATACCTTCCGACCATTCAGCTTAACATATCCATGTATAATCAACCTCCGCGCCTCATACACACTATGCACAAAGCAACAGCGGAACAAAAACACATCCAACCGCCTCTCCACCTCCACGAACATCAAACTTCCGACAGGCGCCATGCCCTTCTTCTCAATTTCCTCCTCCTGGTCCTTCTCCTTCTGCTTCGCGCGCAGCTTCCGACGCGCAAACTCCTCTAAATCGAGCTTGTCGCCGCCGGAGAAGACTTCTCGACGGGGACGCACATCCGGGATAGTTTGTGGCAGGTACCAGCGCTTGAACACCTTCTCAGGGATAAAATCCCCATGGTACGCACGCACGGCAGCCTTGGATCGCCAGCGCTGCTGGAACACGGTTTGTTCGGTGGTGAGCTTGAAGGTGAGCTCGCTGGCTTTAGGCCCGACGGTGCGTTTCCAGAGGTTGTACAAATTCTTCGGTGACCAGCTCTGTTCGCGCCAAGAGCACAATTTCAAAATCACCAATAACCATAGAATACCGTCAGTCGAGAACCTAGCAAAACACGTTGAGTCGCGAATTTGACGCACCATGCATGGAAGCGACCGCCGCAGGTTGAGCACATTTTTGTTGCGCATGGTGACTCGGGTATCCTGTAGGCAATTACAGGTGCGAGTAGAGAAATGAAGGTGGGGAGACGGCGCCTGGGGCGAGTGTCAAGGCAGAGGACGTGTGAGCTCACCGTTTGTAGCGACGGACAGCAATAGAGAACGGGGAGGAATTTTTCGAAGTCCGCTCCGTAGACTCTCAGGCCCAAATCGTCCCGCCTCGCCTCTTGACTATCTCCACTTTGAAAGCTCTTGACAAGGAATTTTCCTACAGAGAAAACTATATGATATAACAGACACGTTGCATGCAGAACTGAAGGGAACCTTTGAAGGAAAACACGGCACATTTGCCCAACCTCTCCCTAAGGCCTCATCCAATTGACATGGCTTTCGTCTTCAACTTACAAGGTTCTATTAGAGCCCTCGTCCCTGATTTCCAAAAACATGACTACATGAACAGAGTGAAGGAGTGTGATCGAATACTATACATGGTACTATGCAATGACAACAACGCAGGTATCATACTCAACACAAAAGTAAAAAAACGTACATTCTTCGAGGCTCTACGCCAGCACCAGATAGCCAGCATAGTGAAAACAAAGCTCAATAAATCAGTCATAAATGTCCAAAGCAGTCGAAGCAAGATCCAAACCTCCGGCCTCCAACTCAAATCTTTCTCGTTGATACGTCCACAACACCCTCGCCGTACTTCCCTGCGAGCTCCTTACCAACTGTACGATCGTGGCGTTCCTTCACCCGGCGGACCAGCCAGAACGTATAGAAGCCCGAGAAGATGAGGAAAACACCAGTCGACGCGCCAGTGACGATTAGTGTCGATTTACTTGTCGTCGAAAGTTCGCCGTGTTGAGCGCCAAAGATGTTGGCGATTGTCGAGAGCAGACCAGCCAGCGAGTTCATAAGGCCAGGACTGATCGTAAGTGTTAATGTAGGTTAGGAAACCGCAGGATGCAAGATATGAATACTAACACGAAGATTTTGTTCAGGCCCCAGAGATAATTCTTCCTCCATCGCCACCACAACCAGATCATGCCTCCAGCACCTACGCCACAGCATACCCAAGCAACAATGTACCTATTTAAGAGGGAAAAGGGGAATCAAAATGAGTCGACTCATCACATCATCCCGAAAAGAAATCGAACTCACAAAGGAAGTCCCGTCACACTATGAATCACCTTCTGCCCAACCGCACCAACCTGATCAGATGGCAAATTCTCCAAACTCGTGAAAGTACCAGGGAACAAAATAAATCCAGCCAGCAAAATCCAGTTGAAAAAACCAACCAATATATTATGCAGCATCGGAATATCATCCAACGCCAGCATCATATTCACGTATTGGGTGTCCATCTGACTGGGTTCGCCATGCATATGCGGCCGCGTGGGCATCGACTGCATGGCTGCATTCGCCTTCGCAGCCGCCTGCCTTCGCTCCTCCATTCGGGAGCTCGCGGTTGCTGGTTTTGGTTGGGGTTGAGGCGGAGGCGGAGGCGTCGCGCTGACAGTCTGCGGACGGCTGGTCTCCGTAACATGCGGACGTCCGTTGTGGGAAGCCTGTTGCTGACTCTGCGCCTGGCTCGGTCTTTGGTTTACGCTCGTCGAAAAGGCGCTCGGAGCGGCGCCTGGAGGCCGTGAGGATTGGTTGGATTCATTATGGTACGAACTCGACTGTTGTACGGGTGGTGGTTTCGGTGGAGCTGAAGAGGATGTTGTATGAGTAGGAGCTGTTGGACGTTGCTCTGGACGGCTAGCAGCGGAAGGTGCTACCTGCGTCGGAGGTCTAGCAGCTCCATTTCCTTGCACCTGGGCACTTGGCCTATTCGATGTATATTGAGCATATATCGAAGTCGAAGTTGGTTTTTCAGCTGCAGAAGCACTGGAAGCTGCAGTTGTCACCGTTGGTTTGGGCTGTGTAGGCCCGTTGGAATCAAAACGAGAGGAGGTTTGCAAGATAGGTTGAGGTCGAGAGGTAACAGCAACTGACGTAGAGGTAGTCGGTTTTTGCGGAACGTTTGCAGGATGCTGAAGCTTTGAAGAAGGCTGATCGAATTCTACGCGTTGCGAACTGGTGGGTATGGGTCTGGACGGGGGTGAACCCGGTTGGCTGCTAAGATTAGCAGTCGTCTGCCCAGTTTGGGTTCTATGGGGTGGTACAGTTCCTGAATAATCGTGGGGTATCGTCGACTGAGCAGATGGACGAGAAGCATTCGACGTAGCAGCAGCAGCAGTAATGGCCGTTTTTGAAGGCTCTGGAGGTCGATGTGTATGGTGATGGTGGTGGTGTATTCGTAAAGGAGCAGTCGGAGGAATATCATCGCCTATATTTGCTTCGTCGTCTTCGATGCGATAACTTGGGCGATTATTTGTTTCGGGCATTCCTTCGACCGTTGCCTTCGCGTTAGGCACAGGGATAGAGGGGGAAGTTGTAGATGGTATAGGCATTCCCGGCGAAGGCGCAGCCAGCCACGAAGAGTCATAGGGATCCCTTGGATCATGCTGCGATACAGGACCTTCATCAATGTGCGGACCCACTTTCGGAGCATGGGCATCTCCCTCCAAGTTCTGGGTATATTCAGGCGACCTTTCATAAGGAGAAGGTAGAGAGGTGTCGGGTACTGGCATCGAAGGCGCTTGTGCTGCTTGCCAAAGCGATTCATAGCGCTGCTCGAGTGTTCGGTGGTCAGGCATGGGAGGAGGTGGGCCACCTGATGGCGCATTGTCGTCTGCAGAATAGTAGGAGCTCGGTTCCGTCTGAAACGAAGAACCACTCTGTCTATAATCCGCCCCGGGCATGGAAGGCGCTGGCGGCGATAACCATAACGAATCGTTTTGCTCTCCAAACAAAGGCTCTATTCTGTAGTCGGTGCCTGCAAGGAGTTTGCGCCCGTCGGGAACCTGCGTTTGTTGAAAGCCAGCATGCGATGCATCCAAAACAGATTTTTTCTCGGTTTTCGGAGGCGGTATGGGTTGAGTCGTCGCTGCAGCTCTTCGTGCATAGTCTGCAGAAGACGCCGGGGTAGTTTGCGATCGATGAGGATGATGTTCTTTGGGTACTACCGGAGTGCGAGCGACTGTGGTGGTCCTGGGTCCTCGAGGTGCACTTCCGAAGGCCGCAGAGCCAGTAGCTTTCGAGAGGGATCCTTCGTCGGGTCGGATTGAACCTTTGGGAGCGGACGCGGACTCTGTAGGCCCACCACTACGGCCACTACTGGCATTTCTTCTTAGAAAAGAAAGCGTTCAACTCCAGATTTACGAAAGAATAACAGAACAACTTACCTAGGATCTGCCATGGTGAAAGTGAACAGTAATTGTCAATGGCGCTCAAGGCCAAGCCTCCCGTCATATCATCCGTGGCTCATGGCGAATCTTTTCCGTCTTTGCTGTCACTATGCTCTCACGCAGCTGCATGCGCTCGGCCTCGTGGCCAGAATGTTCCGAGGTTGTGTGCGTTCCGAGGCGGCAGCGACGGCACACTGAGGCTATAAAGCTCAGTTAACGTTTTAACAGTGATAACGAGAGGTATGTGTGAGGGTCTATGTCGTGGTTGGAGGATAAAAGTAATGTAACAAACAAATGAGACATGTCCAACGTCGCTTGATCAAGATCGAGGAAAGCCGGCAAATGCCTAGCCAAACTCTTACCCATTTATAAAGAAATTTGGTGAGATATCCGACTCATAGAACACCCTCGCTTACAAGTAATTATGCACTTGGAATCATCGACACCATGACGTAAAATCGATGTTGTCCAACGAAAGCATCCGCTGGCGCGTAAGCGCCTAATCTTACACTCGCATTTGTCCAACTACAACTTCAGTAATGCGAATGTACAAGATACAAATGAATGTGGGGGTGTGCTTATAATACATGCATACATGTCGTCTATGGTCTGGTACTACACAAAATTATGATAATAATAATAGTACAACCGTCCTGGTGTCATAAGAGCCCCTGGAGAGTATCAGCAACACACGGGCGCTTTCTGAATAGAGAAAGGGGGGACAACGAAGTTGTGGCAAGCTCATAAGTAGACATCCTACCCAATGTTCATCTCTAGGGTTTAAATGGGGAAGAGGAGCGAGAAGGGAATACACCTCCCCGACTCCGGGTATAGTATACCAGTTGGCTTCCCACCCCAGCGCTCGAAGCCCCTAGTACCGCGTCGATCTCTCTCGACTCTACGCATAAGTACCATGAGGGTCCTGTCATAGATAACCACACTCAGCATCCGACTCTCTGTCAGGATGTGATTCGTACGGCCGGGTCGCTCGTTGGACTGCCTGTGGCGAAAAGCTCACTGGCGGGAGCGAGATCGGCGACATTGGCGGCGGTGATCCTGAGGGCGGCCCATCGTAGCTGAAGTCGTTCACTGTTGTTGTCATTGCCCTTGTGTCGGTTCGCACCATACTGGCCGATGTATCAACGTCTGTAGCATTCCGGCCAAGACCGATTTGAACTATAATAAGAGTTGGCACAATCCCCTGAATGGCGTATATCAGTATCAAAAGGAAAGCTGGGAGAGTTCAAACTTACCACAACTTGCGCGAGGCCCGCATCCAGAATAAGCTGAACAAATAATGTGCATGAGAAGGGTTTAATGACGTGTGAGATTGTGTACGTACATCTGGAAAGACCACGTCGAGTACGACATATATTGAGTAGATAACACCAGATTCCACTCTGTTGGATTAAGCGTGAGCATTCGTCCGAATTATGTCTCATCCTCAAGACCCCTTACATGATGCCAATCATGGTGTTATATTTTGATGAGAGACCTGGTCCAAGGATAGAGCGTGCTTTCCTTGCAATCCACCAGATTCGGCCCGCTATTAGAGTTCATTTAACAGCGCGGAATGTGCGCAGATGTGAGAATGACATACCCATGAGCACGGTTACGAGCAAATTCAGCGTCACTGTCGTGAAGAGGAATGCCACGAGTAATTTGCGGAAGCGGTATTCCTCCTTGGACACTGCAATGAATCCATAGCCACAAGCTTGAATGTTCGAACGGATGTCAGAGCCAAGTCATAGTGAAACGCGATGAAATATAAAATTACCTGATCCACAAATAAGCAAGAAGCAAGGAAGGATGATCACGCGCTTGCTTCTATTCCAGACAGCATGGCAGCGGTAAATCTGAGCCGTTGAACATGACGGTCAGAGAGGTCATGTCAGGAGAAGGGGTCATCGGACTGGACATACCACTAGACTATCGGCGATAACGCTGAAGTAACAAATTAAGGATGTCATACTACTTTAACGACGATGCATAAGGACTCACTTGCTCGTAATGTAGATGAGGAATTTGAAGTGAAGGTCGGGGTCCGGTATTGTGTCGTTCTTCACCACAAACCAGAAGAGAAAGCTTAACTCTAGCACGACGTCCACGGTGGCCAGAGAGAACATGATCATAGCACAGGCTAGTAGGATTCTCTGAGTCGTCCTTTTGTTTTTTAGAAGCACTCGTATGCAGATAGCGAATAGTGTGGAGTAGATTCCTGAACATTAAGGTGAGCTGTCATGATTTGACTTCGCTTTGCTTGCCAAGATATACCATATAGAAAAACTTCAAACTGAAGAGGATTGGTAATTAACAAACCATGCAGCATAGATAGAGAGATACTCACCAGAACCGCCGCACTGTACTTGTCCAACGAGTAATATCCATCAGGCAAGGCGGTTGCTGTGCTGTCCGAATTTGAGTCGTCATCCGGAATCTGGATAGCTGAAATGCCCAGTGTGTCACTATTACTACTTGAAGCCCAGGAGCGCATTAGAGAGCTGAACATGACAGAAACGTTGGGCCTATGCCCTTAGAGAGAATGCACGATGGTGGATGTGGGGGTCTCGTTGGAAGAGAGGAACAGGGAGGGTTATCGTCCCGACGTGAAGGTAGGAGGAGGAAGGAGTGAGAGAATAGCCCGACTTTGTTCGCAAACTCCCATACCCATACAACGGGTTCTACTTATAAACCATAATGCATTTGGTGAGAGGAGCTGAGAGTCTGGCAGTTTGACAAACGGCAAGGTATGATGGGAAACCCGGCACTTTTAGATGGGATCTGTGAGTACATGTTTGCAATTTTGGCAACACCAGCCAAGCTCAACGAGCTCTTTGCCAAGCGCCATGCGTCCCAGAACTGGCGTTGAGTTCTGCTCCCAGACGGTCTCACGAAGATGAGGAGTTCGATATATGTAGTGGAGTGGTGGTGGTGGTGTTGAGCGTTGGGAGTGTACCGGCAAACACAACAGCTGAGGTCATCTCGGAGTTCTAAATTTCTCTGGAGGCAATTATTCAAGAGGCATATGTAGGTATTATAGCCGGTAGACCAGTAAGCTTATTACAAGTATAAAAAATACGGCCTTTGAACCGGTTAAGACTCTGCCACGTAAGTATGATAAGATAGAAGATACGACTGATAGACGTACAACCGCCATGGGATTCAGATTCGGGGATCCCCGAACGCCTTCACACAGGCATGGGGTGTCCAGTTGCAATGCTACGTCTATGTTATGGAAGTCCGATAAATATACAGGCAGCTACTTGTACTCCGAGTCGATGCTAATCCTACCGCTGTTAATACTTCCTTCTCTCATACCGACAAGAGAACTTGGCACTCCATGCTGGGGATGAGAGTACACAGGCTCTGGCGTTCGCATTTCTGGGCGAGCTACGCTTGTTATAATTGAAGTAGTGTCGACGCCAAGTGGTTCACATGTGTGTGAATTCCGTAGAATAATCGCCGTTGCTGTGATACTCTGCAGAAAATTCAGTATACGAAGGTTAACTGATGAGAACATAATTGTTCACCGCTATTTGTGTAAGAGACGCGTCTATGACAAGCTAGAAGAGAAAAAGAGCCTCTTTGTGAATACCAAAAGAGTCTAGGCGCTTGGCTTTTTCACTCACAGTATGGAAGACGAGGTACAAAAATATCGAGAAACTGTACAGTGCGCCTGAGTCGACTCTAGATATTCGGGCATGCGATATTAAACATCTCGAGGAATGGAGCAATGCGTATAAACTCACAGTAAAGATAGGATATATCCGGCTATCGTCGAAAGGTCCATCCTCACCACTCTTCTTACTTTTCGCGACGTCCACCACATCCTAGTGACTGCATTTTCGAGCTGTGAGAATTTTTTAAAAAACGGTAAAGCCATGGCCAGTGCGTACCGATCATAAGGGTAACAGAAAGATTCGCAGCCGCAGACGTGATAAAGCTAGCTGCTAGAAGTTTATCTCCCAACTGGCTAGCACTGATGGATACGAAGCTGATCACTAATAATGTATATTAGACAAGTCGCAGATGAACATATGCATATAAGATAAAGAATACCTGTCCCAATGATGACTAGCGCGATGGGGGCAACTATTATGCGCCTATTCTCCCAAACAGTGTAACACCTATTGATCTGAGAAGCGAGAGAAAAATTTGAGCTTATGGGATGCTTTAGATTTGCCTCACGTACCAGAACACTGCTAGCAATGGCGCTAATTAATTTAGAGTTGTTAGGGTCATGATCAAGAAGATTAAAGAATGAGACGTACTTTGATACCACGTACACTGCAAACTTAATCTCTAGCGTTCTGTTCCAAGTTTCGTGGGGGTCGGAGGGAGTTGGGCTGGTAGTTGCGACTCGCTGAACGATGAAGCGGAAAAAGAAATATATCGTGACGATGATATCCGCGCTAGCCAGACAAAATAGGATTGAAGTAATGAAGAATGATGCCCTCCGGACGACTTTCTGCTGCCAAAGCGTGTACGTGCAACAAGCAGATAGCACGACATAAATTCCTGCATAGAAGGATCAGAAACCTGATTTATAGCAGCGATATTGAATCTGGCATGCCGTAGAAAAACACTTGCAACTGATGAAACCTCGTTAGAATGGTCATAGATTAGATTCTGCGAGTAAATTCTGGCGTACAAGAATTGCTGGCCATTTTGACTTCGAACTCCATGGTTCCTTCAGAAACGGGATGAGCGGCCTATGAAGTGGCAGCATCGCTGCTCGACCGAGAAGCTCAAAAGGCCTGCGAGGAATGCCCATCTGCATGAATGAGAGGGTTTTCCAGAGGCCTTGAAGGTGGGGTGGAAAGCGTCCAACGATGCATTTGCCAAGCAATTAACATCACTTCCTCGAGAGTCGAGAGAAAGAACTGCTGCGGGAGTGCCAAAAATACCTCGGGGCTGTCGAGGACGGTGGCCACAATGAGAAAATGTCAGCGAAGTGTGACAGCAAAAAAGCTATTTCAGTCCTGCTGTGTGAAGCAGCGACTACATATGGGCAACGCTGTGTCAGTTTCCCGTCCAGGCTTTCTCCTGTCGGAAAGATATACTCACCGGGAATGGTGAGCCGTTTGGGAACAACAACCAGGCGGATTTGTTTCGCTGGAGCCGGGCGAATATTGAATGAATTATTAACAAATCCAACTCACCGATCTGTGGTGTAAGTTAGTCATAGGGCGCTGGCCTTCATTCGTGCTTTCGATTTGCCGATACGAAGCGGTGCACCACATCTGCCTCTACCTGTTTGCGAGAGGACCCGAACTCACGCTCCGAGAAAGAAAGGAAAATCGGATCCGAATCGCGACTCCATGGCGGCGGCAGTATATTGCATTCAAATAAGCTCGAGCGTTTATCTTGACGTTTTACTCGCAATAGTTTCCCTATTCGTCGGGAATGAGACTATCGAAAGCACTTTTCATTAATATCGCAGTTGAAGGGTGTTCTGAATTTTTTGAATCAAATTGATAAATTCCAAGCCTACATTATATGAAGCGCCACTGATGATGGGCATCAAATGGTCATTCGGCGTGGTTTAAATGTGCAGATATGACCTTATAGAGGTGAGGGTGAGAAACGAGCGGTGAGCGGTGAGTACTGAGAAGCGATGTATGAGCGGTCAGCCGAAGAAATGGGCGCACCTCGACAGATATCAAGTTACACATAACGGAGTGGGAACAAAATCGAGAAGATCAACCAATAGAATCACCGAGACCAAATTCCTGCCAGAGAGTGTACGGGAAGTTCTGTACAGGACAAGCTTCTTCCAGAGTAAATACAAGGATGGCCTCACAGTGGCGACGTCGCATGTAATTCGCCAGCTTGCGTGTACTTAGCGAGGTCTGGACAACAGTAGCGTTGAAATATGCGATCATTTGTGGGCGTCTATAGCTGCCACGATTCTCGGCGGAGCACAGCCGTATAGCTAACCTGCCTCAGGCGTAAACAGATCCAGAAAAACCGGGAACATTGCCGTGGCATATCGCAGCGAAAACTCTTGGAAGGAGTCTCAATGTCTAGGGACATAGAGTTCACGAATAACTCACCGCGAGCATTTTCTATCTTTGCAGGGAAGTCCAAGTCGACACAATACAGGAAGCATTATGATCATTAACATCCAGTTCATACAGTTTCGTTATCATGTCCCTGCAGAGAGGAAACTGAAATTTCGCCCGAGCGGTTATTAGGAGGCGTGCCTCCGCTCGGTATTGCCGTCGCCGCTAAGCTGTAAATTGAGTCTAAAACCGGCGTACTCGGGTTTGATCTCGCGGCTTCTTCGTCGCGGGTTTGTGTTGGGGTCCCAAGGTTGTGAATACATGCTCCGAGAGCTCGCTGAGAGATGATCAAAGTTGGGAGGATACCCTGATTATTAACAAATCAGAATCCCCGACACTCCGACAAGCATGTAACTTTGACCTACAACAATCTGGTTGAGACCCGCATCAAGAACAATCTGGAAACAAATTGAAATTTAAGGTTCAGCGCCCCCTCCAGCTTGAAAGAAGGGCGAACGAGCTCACGGTCTTGACAACTAAATCAAGTAAAAGATAGAGAGGATAAATAGCACCCGAATCGATACTATGTCAAATGGAGATCAACGAGATCGTTTTTTTTGTTCTTGACATGGGAAAACATGACGGCTACTCACATTATGGCAAAAATAGAATAGTATCTTCTCGGACTATCAGGCCCAAGAACGCTGCTCGCTCTTCTTGCAGACCAATATATTCGACCAGCTGGATGGATAAGAGTCAAAACCAACACAACGGAAGAGATAGTATCCATAACTCAGAGGCTCACCAGTCAAGGGAGTCAGACAAACACTCAACCCAAATGCCATCCAGAGATTGACAATTGTCAATCCACGAGTGCGTGATGAAGTCGAGATGGCGAAAGCATAGCCAATGACTGGCATATATCAGATGAACGTGAACGACGTTACATGATGCTATATGGCGCGTACCTGACAAAGAGAAAAGGAAAGCACCAAAAGCAATGACTATTAGTCGTCTCCGTCTCCAGACCATGTAGCTGCGGTATATCTGCCTGAAGTCAATTCATATGCTGGAACGAAACGATTGGACTTTCGCATACTATGACGGACTGGGCAATTAAGCTGCGGAAATTGGTTTCAATCGGACGATATCTTCAAGAAATTGCGACTCACTTGTTGGTAATGAAAAGTAACTCGCTGGGGTTAGGATGTAAGATTGGGACCTTCTGCCCTTTGAGAGCAAATTTGAAGAGAAAGACCAATGATAGCGTGATATCAGCACTTGAAATCGTAAACATGCAGAGTCCAATGACAATAAAAGTCCATCGTAAAGTTCTTCGATTAATGCACAGAAGATAGACACCGAAGAATATCAAGTTCGTATACAGTCCTAGTACGATGAATAGGAGTTGAGTTGATGGTGCTGCGGAGAAATCATGAAAGGCTCACCATATAAGAAGGCCTTGAACTGCCTACATATGAGTTTCATAGTGACGAGAAAAGTTGTAGATGGACCCACCATATATGCGCCGACGTACTCTGCCAACGTAATGTCCGACCAAAGGGAAGGGTCCAAGCCTAATGATTGCCTCGGCTCCCCGAAGGCAGAAGTCATGTATAGGCGAGAACGTAGCGCCAAATCTATACAAGGAGGCCGTGAGGTAGAGGAGGCATGAAGTAGCGGAGGGTATGTGGCAGGAAAGGACTGGAAAAGAACAGCGCCGTCATCCGGGGCTTTAATAAGGAAGCCTTCCGATCCCCAATTGCCAATACAGGGCCTCGCAAGCCTGACAGGTTGTAGGAACGTGGAAATGATCTTATTCGGTCAAAACATTAACTTATCGATCTGAGTTAGACGCTAAAATCCGGCCTAAAATGTAGATCGCGTGCAACAGAAGATGGCTCCGGAGTAGGCAGTGCTGATTTGATTTCAAGTGTCCGAGTCAGAATTGGTGAAGGTCATGGACTGGATGCTCACTTTATTACAGTCATCGACAGTCATACCGTCTCACTATGAGATCCAAATTCGCCCTGTTGGCGTTAAAAGTGCGTCCACTGACAAGAGAATGAACGATCTTTTGGAGGACTCGCATAATGTGACATCCCATCTAAACATATGGTGACAGAGTGCCCGAAAGCAGTACCTGAATTAGAGTTCGCTTGCCAAAGTGCATTTATTACACATTTTTCGGCTCGCAAACTTCGTGATATTGATCACAGCGGACTCAGTTGCGTGCTTATCGAGAAAATAGGAAGAGTTCAACGTCGATTAGAAGAGTCGGAAGAGTTCGAGGGCGATGTGTCGGAGTCGGAGTGCAAATCTGGGAGCGAAAACATGTGGCTGTTGTTTGCTTGGTGCGTTGTGTACGCGTTGTTTGGCTCCTGGCCTAATTTGCGCCATTTGGAGTGCCAACGCGCTTGAACTCGAACACCCATGAACCCCTCCCAGACGT
This sequence comes from Pholiota conissans, assembly GCA_015484465.1. NCBI lineage: Eukaryota > Fungi > Basidiomycota > Agaricomycetes > Agaricales > Strophariaceae > Pholiota > Pholiota conissans. The sequence continues at coordinate 131,534 of MU155211.1, forward strand.
CGACACACAAAGGAGATCCGTCCTTTCTATGCCTTCAACGCTCCAGGCAGCCTCAAGCATGCGCTCGCGTCGTTCCACCTCAAATGTCCCCATCCAATCACCATGAACCACTTCCTAACCAGAAGTGTCGTCTAACCCTAAGTTTTTATGGGTCACTTCCTTCCACTTTCGACTTGCCGGGGTGTAATTCAATTTCTCGGTTAATGAGCGTTTACCGTCGGTAGCATGAAGACCCGTTGGAACCATGATCGTAGTGTCGCCACGTTTTTACTTCGTGGTCGCGCAGCGAGAGCCACTCACCTCCGATGAAGTACTCTTGACCCTCCACAATCGCTTCTTCGGAAAGCAAAGGAATTTGATGTCCCCTTTCTACGCGTCCTTGCCCCGTACAGGTCCATGCCTGTGTTGCCTCGGGACCCCTTAGCATCCGAAGTGACACACACAGAACGCTGCGTGTTGGTCTCTTCACATTTTCGCAAAGTGTGAATGGGCCAATTCATGTGCTTTCGCACTTTGGGAGTAGAAGGGAAGGCGATACCGGAAACGCATGGATCATTGGCTTCGGACACGTGGAAATCGCAAATACTTTGCCAGAGAAGCGTCGCGGAATCATACGGAGGCAGCGGAGTATGGAGGAGTCTACGCACACTCTCAGCGCGATCGCGGTCGGCGTGGCAAGTGGGTTTCGTACAGGTCTCCACTGAGACCACAGTCGCCCATCTTCGCTCATTTCACTCGATTATCCTTCGCGTTCTCTGTGTTGCCCGAGGTTGTTGAACATCTCGAATTATCAAGTCCTCGCACAAGAAGAAGTGATCCGGGCCATTGGCTCTTTCCCTGGGTTCTGCCCAAACCCCGGCGACGTTTTCGTAAGATTCCATCCACCGTGGACTACGGTGAACTTGCCGTTGTTTCTTGCTAGGAATGACGCAGGTCGCTGGAGAAGTTCAGAAGCGTCGGCGAACGCATGAAATCTTCATGGTTGCATGGGCGATCAATTGGGGGTCCTGGAATCGATGCTGCGCATGTTGTACGAGGTCACACACAGAAAGCCGGAGATCTGGCGTCCCTAGGCATCTGGGCATCATGACGCCTTGGTACGGCATCGGGCTCAACGTTTCATTAGCATGTTCCAATTCTTCTCAATTGCTTCATTTCTCATGGGCCGCTTTTTTCTCTAGAACCCTTTACGCCCCCAACTTCGGCCCTTCCAACACAGGAAGGCCGTCTATGGCTGCCTGCTTGCAGTAGTAACCCATTCCTCACTTCGTCGTATTCTTCTTGACACGCTACCCTTGCGGTGGAAATTGGGGTTTGGTTTGGCCAGTACCACTTGGGTGCCATGAATGACCTCTTGAACTCGTTTCGACCAATAGCGAAGACCCGCCCGCTGCTTTACATGGGAGGCTCTATCTCGGTTTTCTCTTCATTGGCCGGTTTCTCGTCCAGCTGATATCTCTGTCGCAGTCGATATTCGATGAACCATGATGTTGTCCTTCGATGTCCAGCAATGTATACGCCCACCTCCAGACTGTCTTGATCTGCATGTTGGTCCAGGTACTTGTCATCAAAGTTACGACTCCTTCGGGATGTTGTAACAGAGATTCGTTCTCGAGGTTGGTGGCCGGTGTCTACCTGGATCGACTGTGGAGCTAGACGCTGGTTGTGGTGGCCCTTGGGCTGTGTGTATGGTGCCGGAAGCTTAGTGCTGCTCATTGGGGAGAGTATTTGATATCGACGGATGACTGTCGTTGGATTTCAGGCAATATGCACGCACAAGAAAACTGGGTGGAGTTGACCTGTTTGGTTGGCGTGCGACGAGCGGCTGGGCTAACGCTTCAGCGAGAGTTTACAAAAAGAGTTCGATTTCTCGCCCTCGATGGCCTTTCCATCCCAATATATCCCTGTCGCTCCCTATCTCGTATGGCGGAGCAGGTAGATTGTGGACGATCGGAGCGTACGTACGGAGTGGATAGAAACGCCCCCGCAGTTGTAATGGACACGGGCGTGGTTCGCGGAGCAAGGGCGGGTGAACATGTGGGTATTATGTCCTTGTGGCTGGCACTGTAGCGGGGGAAGCGATTTCGCTTCGAGAGTGTGATGTGGTTTCCTGGAGGCTCCAAGATTGCGACCCCTCTGTTTCTTGAACAGTGGAGTTGGCGTGCTGAGTGAGACGAGACAAGGAGGCATAGCCGATGATCTGTCGAATCAATTTTTTCCACTCGACATCTTCTTGATGTTCATCCATTAATCTTTTTTGGATCGACGTTGACTTCCAATGTCTGTCTGCATGTCATGAACACCAAATTCCCCAGGTGCGTGTGTTCCGTTTTAATTACTCTGATCACTTACTATTCTCCACTTCGTAGCTCTCAAAGATTGTAATCCGATAGCTCAAGATCGACATTCGCGACTACATAGAACAAGTTGTATAATCTAACAGGCCCGTATTTGGGACCGTAATCTCTGGCAAACAAAATGGTGCGTCTGTCCCTTTTAAAGCTACTTTCCCAAATACACGCTCGTATTCGCCTTCTGCTACCGCAATGAACGTGTTGTAGACATCGTCGCTCTTCATCTTCTCGCGTACAAGGGAAGTAACACCACCCAATATCCCGTTTATGGTTGTTACCTTGCTATCCCAGGATACAAAGGCAGATGTAGCTGTCCCATCGATTCTCGTACTTTCCGAGGACCCATAGATGTCTGGAATAATCGGACTTCATTGAAACCGATATCAATTGATGCTGAACGAGAAAGAACTAACTTTGCATGCGCTTTGCGACCACCATGTTGTGCCACCAGGCAAGGCCAATGGTTTTGTTTACTATCATGGTATTCATCGTCGAATACGGTGTAATAACTGAAGAATTCTCTTCAATGTGTTCTGTCGAAATAACGGGGCCGTCACTCACCGTCAAGTTCCTGAATCGTTTGGTTTGCAATTTGAGGAATGCCTGCATTTGAGATATCTGAATTGAATGTAAGTTGTGTGTACATTGAGATGAGGGATCCTTTTTACCCACATCCAATGATTTGGCCGTTTGAATCTGTTGAATTGTTTATACTAGCAAACATCCCGGGATTCTGCGTTGCCTTAGAATTGCAAGTTCGGGCCCGTTCCGCGTTTGCATATATATTCCTAGAATGAATGGGCAGTGCTCACTGCTCGTCGATTGGCCTCTGATGGCGTTTCTTCAAAGCTTCTCACCTCAGGAGTGGGATATCAGTGTAGGGTAACTGCATCCAAACCCAATTTTCATGTGCAGAAAACCAAAATCCTTGAAATTTCATCAGCGCTAGAGCTTTCTGCAGCTGTACGCTGATGCGCACCACCCCACGCTAACCCCGTATTTCGCGCTTTTCGCGCAACGCGCCGAGCTCACGTGACGTCGATAACACCGCCGACAAGTCGAGAACGCGTACAGACGGCTCCGACAATGCTCCCCGCCGCTATTAGACATCGAAACACATGGAATACGGTACACGTACCTCGTGACTAGGCACCCGCAGTACCCTCGACCCCCGACTCGGCTTATCGACCAGCGAAACGGCTCAGCACTTTATTTAAGGAAAGTCGGCGCTTATTTCTATTTTTAGCACTTCATTCTCCTGCTCGCCGTTCTCCATTCTCGCCGCTCCCCGGCATTCCAAAGCTGATATATACTCTTTATTGTTCACATGTA